>CAJNJA010040031.1:2148-28034 GCA_905231915.1 Symbiodinium necroappetens | reverse complement strand
TGTTGGGAGATTCTGGCGCCATTTTGAAGCATGTTGGTTTTTGGTTTTTCATGTTGGGGGGGGCGCTTCTTTTTTTTTTAAGGTCCATGGTAGCCTTTTGCTACGTCGATGTGCAGAGCAACCCGGTAGAAACCGGAAGATCAAACACACGCCGGAGCACGACCGGCACTCCAAGCTTTCGGCCATGTCCCGATGTGTGGGAGTTTTCTTGGCAGGGGCCCTAAGCCCTGAATCGCCAAGAGCCTTCCGTTCTAGTAAGTCTGGCCCCAAAACCATCTGCTGCTCCCCGGACACCTTCGAGGGCTCCTGGCCACACGTAGGGACCCGTGGCACAGTGGAACATCTGCGAAAGGCTGAGAATCTATGCCTGCCTTCACGGCCATGCGCCCTGGAACGGATGCGACAACGCCAGACCCTCGACCCTGAAGCCTAATCCCCAGAACCTAGCAAACCCTGAACCTGGAGCCCAACGACTCTGAAAAGCACAAGCCCTGAACCTTGAAGCCTACAACCCGCAACCCTCAGCCCTTGATATCCCAAAAGACGAACCTTAACTGGCAATGTTCAAGGTTTTAGGGTTAGGGGTCTGAGGGTCTCCAGTTTAGGGCTTAGGGTTAGGGATAAGAATCATTAGTATAAAAGAGATGTATACATATATAAATATAATATATATATACACACATATATATATATGTTATATGTTATGTATATTTATGTTTATATTTGTGTTTACATTTATATCTATATTTATACTTATATTTATATTTATATTCATAGTTATATTTATCTATTTACTTATATATATATATATATTTATTTATATATTTATTTATTTACATAAATACATATTGTCCCCTTCTCAGGTCCCCAAGAAACTCCCAAGCCGCGGGCGCACTGCCACAGACTGCAGACGGCCAGCGTGTCGATTGCCGCAGTCACGGTTTCAACCTGTGGCCTCGCAGTTAAAAGAAGGGTTTAGGGTTTAGGGTCTTGCCCCATGGCTATTTAGCGTGCTTAGTGTTGTGGCTTAGGCTTCTTTAAGATGTTTGTTTTATGTTTGTTCAGGAAACAGGATTTGTGTGGCTTCTTTAACTAGAGCTTGTTTTAGGGATTTTGCTTTTGGTGCTTACGGGTTTTAGGCTGCAGCGGTCTACAGTTTGGGTGGCTGTTTGCCTGACAAGGGTGCTAGGGCTTTCAGGCTTCTGGGTCCATCTATACGTGCTCTGCGGAAAGGATTTCATGGAAAGTCTTCCGCTTCAACACCCAAAAACCCTTTGCAGCAACCCTCTTCCTCGACTCTAAAGCCCTATAAGAGGCCCTCTCAAGGAAGCCTCTTCCTACCCTAAACCCTACGAACCCTTAACCCAAAACCCTGGAAACTTAGCCTCAGAGCCTCCACAACCCCGAGCACAAACTTCGAAACTCACAAATCACCCTCAAGAGCCCTGCATCCCTGCGCCCTAAGCCACCAGACCCTTCACACCTAAAAAAAACCAAACCCTGCACCAATGCCTAAAGCATCTTCAACTCGCATACCTAAAACTCTTAAACCCCAATGTCTACAGATCTTAAACCTCAAACCTTTAAACCGAAAATTCCCCAACCCACAAAGATCAGCCCCTCCTTCGGGTTGAAAGCAACCACAGGGCGGCTTCCCATCGTCCATCGGGCTTGCCTTAACAGGGTCATTACTAATCAGAGCGGGATCCTATGATGAATTATTCCGACCCCTGTACTACGGACGGTTTACAGCCTCGGGCTCATAGGGTTTAGGGCTTAGCCTTCGGATTCAAAACTTTTAGGTCGTCAAAGCTTGGAAGTTAAAGTATAAAAAAAATCTGAGGTTCCCTGTTTGGGGCTGCTTGGGGTGCTTAGGTTGATTGGGGTTCCTAGCACCTTCGGGGTCATGCAGCACCCTAGACCAACAAGCCAAGAACCCTAAACGTTTGGGGGGGGGGGAGTGAGGGCTTGCGGTTTGGGGTTTAGGGTTTAGGGTGTTAGGCTTCAGGGTTTAGGGTTTTAGAAATCTAGGGGTGTTTACCATCAACCCCCAAACTGTTTGGATGAGGATTCTTGGTATTTCCGCTTTAAGATCTGGGTCTCACTCTAAGCTCTAGGTTTCTCGAGGGTTCTGGCTCCCTGGCTCGGGCCTTCAGCAATTTAGAGGCCTTTTTTTGGCACCTATTTCCGCCTCACCAATCCCAGCTCAGCAGAATCCACTTAGTGGAAGGCTTTGACGACACAATTTAAAGGTTTGAGGCTTAGGGTTTATAGGGTTTAAGGAGTGTTAAGGTTTCGGGGTTTAGCATTCCCACATTGTGCGTGTCTGACAGTTTTTTTTGCGATGCATTAAGCCCTGCTCTAAACCCTGAACCCTAAACCCTCAAGCTTCGAAACAAACCTTGGAGCTTCGGCTATATCAAGCAACCCGAATTCTGAAATCTCGGAGCCGTAAGGCACTTGTCTTCCCCAGCCGGCTGCCACGTGAAAACCCGAAAAGACTCTACAGTAGCTGAACTTCCAATTGCAAAAGGGTGTCGGGGTTTAGTCTGCTATATACAAGCTCATCGGGACTTTCAGGGAATATTTCTACCAAGTATTCCGACCCCTATGTCGATACCTAAACCCTAAGACTTCTTCCCACACTGGCAGAGATCGCTTGGGCCGGGGCAGCTGCTAACGAGAATGTTGTGGGTCACGGGATCTGTTTGCAAGCCTGTCGGCGTCATCTTGATTCGGCTTTTCTGGAGAGGGGAGCCGATGATGGCAGGGTCCTCGTCGAGCGAGTGTGTAGCACTACACAATTCCTGCTAAGATCGACACCTTCGGAGCGGACTTTGACGTTGAAGAGCCCTCCTCTGCTATAGGTGCTGTACTTCTGTTGGGTGCACGACGCACGAAAACTGAAACCCGGGAATGATCCCATATACTAGCTTACTAAACCCTAAGCCCTGGAACCCAAAACGTGGAAACAAAACCCAGATGCGAAACCTGAAAGCCTGGAACAGACCTCAGCCTAAGCCCCAAAACCTGAATCCAACCCGGACAGGGACAAATCGTAAATGCTGCCCTGCCCAGCGGTAACTTAGATTCAGCTCTATCTCAAGTGCCTTACAACCCGTATAACTCCCAATGAAATTCCTACCCTGACATAAACCACACATAAGACACAAAAGACTGCAGGCAAGGTTTCAAACCAACAGGAACCGCGCCAGTTCCTTCCTGACCGAAACCCCTAAATCACTAAACACTAAGCCCTAAACTCTCTTAAATCCCCTAAATCCGAAACCCCCAAATCCACTAAACCCTAAACCCTGAATCCCCCCAACCCGAAACCCTTAAATCCACTAGACACTAATTCCGAAACTCCTAGATCTCCTAAGCCCGAAACTTCTAAATCCGCTAAACACTACAAACCCTAAACCCTGAACCCCGAAACCCCGAAGCCGGGCCTTCGAGCTGAAGAAGCATGCAAAGCTCTACCGCGCTTTGCCAGCCTAGGGGTTTAGGGTTTCGGGTTCGGGGTTTAGGGGTTTAGGGTGTAGGGATTCGGACTCTTTCAATAGGCTTGTATCAGGGTCGAGGGAGTAGTTGAGGGTTTAGCTTCTTACTTCTAGAGGTTCTATGGCACTCATAGAGCCGAAAATGTTTATTATAAGGGCGTTACAGGCTCTGATGAGCGTGTTATAAGTTCGATTCCGGTTTCGATGGACTTGATTGATAAAGGCTTTAGAAGGAATTTATGGTGACAGGGTCTAAGTTGGCTTTAAGGTTTGGGGGTTTGGGGTTTCAGGGTTTGGGGTAGGGGCTTAGGGTCTAGGGTTGTGGGGACTCAAGCCTCCGAAAACCACCAAAATCTGCATGTGTTGCGTTGTTGGTTTCCATGTCTTGGGCCTACCCATGCAGCAGACGCCGCCTTGTGTGGACAGAAGGAGCCTACATAGCAGCCTAAGCTGGGAGTTCCTCAAAATTGCTCCCGAGGACCTTGTGGTGGCGGGGTCTAGGGTGTAGGATTTCGGGTTTAGGGTTTAGGGTTTGCCGAATCGCCCGCACCTTTGGCTGTGCACGTAGACTTAAATGAACAAGGCATGAAGGGAAACAGGGTGGCGCAAACAACGCAAAACCGAACACAGAGAATATTCTCGGACTGAGCTTTCCACGACCGGCTTCGATCATTGCGGCTGCGGCCTGTCACTGTCCAAGGTTTTGGGTTTAGAAATTACTGGGGCTTGCCCGACATAGCCTTCAAATTACATGAATGAGCTAAACCCTAAACCCGAAACCCCTAAGCCCGTAATCCCTAAACCGCAGCATCAGGCTGGAACTTGGCATTTGGCGGGAAGCCTCCGGGGTCCCAGTCAACTCCATCCGCCCCCACATGCCACTGCTTTCCCACCCAAGGTTGCATGTAGGGTTTAGGAGTTTAGGGTCAGGTTCATGAGGCCTCGAGAAAAACCACCAAAAGCCCGATGTTCCTTCAAGCCTACATCCTGAACCCCTAAACGGGGCCTGAACCCCTAAAACCCGAAAACCAAGGCCCCAACCCAATCCCAAAGGCCCGAAGGCCTAATTCCGAAACCCTGAGGAAAAGAAGGGAAGAAGCTCCGGGCAGCCACGAACAAAGCCCCTAAACATACTCGTTTCAGGCGTCAGTACTTTGTCATTGTGTGTCCTGTTGCTTCCGAACTCCCTTAAGTTGTCCCCTAAGCCTGAAAAACCCAAGCCTAAAACCCAAAACCCCAAAGCCTACCTCAAACCCCTACCCCCCCCCCCAAACAAACAGCAAAAAGCACGCAGGGATGGCCGTGTTGAAGGAAACCGTGTCGGCGGAGGGAAGACCGGCCATTCCAGACCTCTTGGGCTTTCGGGTTTTGGGGGGGGTTTGGGGCTTTAGGGCAATGGGGGCTTTAGGGTTTAGGGGTCATTTTGGCAGGGTGTCATTGCGGCCGTGTGAGGCTTAGGGATTTGCTTCACGGTTTGTATAGGGTTTGATAGGGGGTTAGGGCTGGTACACGGGGTTACAAGGGTCCAGACTGGGGTCTGGATGATTTCAAGCGGGCTCTAGCGCGATAGTATAGGCACTGTAGGTCTGGGGTTTTGGGCTGAGTACGGCTGTGACATTGTAGGGTTGACGGTTTGGCTTCGCGGGTTTTGAGGTGCAGGGGGAGGGAGGGTCTGGTCTTCGGGATTAGGGTGACTAGGGTTTAGGGGTTTAGGGTTTAGGGTTTAGGTTTAGGGGTCCAGACTTCGGGTTTAGGGTTTAGGGGTTTAGGGTTTAGGGGTTTGGGGTTTAGGGTTTAGGGGTCCAGACTTCGGGTTTAGGGTTTAGGGGCACTTGAGCCTTCAGAAATGCTTCGCGACACGTACGCCGACACATCGGACAAGCTTTGTCTTGCGACAGAAAAGTTCAGATGGAACCCCTGAAACCTACAACCAAAAATTCAACTTGAGCCCCTGAATCCTTAAAGACAAACTTTCCTGAACGGTTCAAGTCGACCTCCCCGTCCGCGAGCCACAAGGCTCTGAGGTCGCAAACATATTACTGAGGAGGGAACGGGGCGAAAGGGTATTGGTTTGTTGGGTACACCTCTCGATTTGGGCAGTGTCTAAGGCGTTGGGCACGGGGTTTAGGGTTTGGGGGTGCTGCGTTGATCGCTGCATGTTGGGGTATCGGGCCCCGTTTATAGTATGCTTATAGTAAGTAACCCTTAATAAATACCATTATCAAACGGAGACTCGGGGAGTAAGCTCTCGAAGAAATGGGCAAGCCTCACGTTTGGGCTAATGCTATTTTGGGATAAGCACAGTTCGCCTCTTGAGCCCTAAACTCTAAAACCCAAAACCCTGAACTGAAGGCTTCAAAGGCTTAGGGGTTTAGGCTACGGCTGCCTGCCTCATTTGTTGGAGAAGCTCTGCTGCCCAGTCCTCAGCCAACTGCTTGCGCCAACCAAACTCCCGTGAAGCCTAAACCTTAAACCCTAGAAGCCCCAAAACACGAAACCAAAGGCGAATCCTGAACCTACGACCCCAAAACCCCACGCCCTGAGCCCAAACGACCAAATCGAACAAGACTCGAACCTACCGCTTGTCCGCACTCCAGTTCCTGCCCAAACAGCCCCCGTTCGGAATGACAGTCGTCTGAAGTGCGTCCCATTTTGGGCTCATTCTCTCTATGTTGGTCTAGTTTAGAGTTTAGAAGAGGGCACATGGCGGCTGCTCAGACTCAAACCTGCCATTCTATGCCGAAGTTGAGGGTGAGGGGCTTCGGGTATGTTGTGAAGCGTGGTGCTTTACATGTCGGAGATCAGTTTACCTCCAAGGCCAAGATCCTTGATGCTGTTTGGTGGTAACCCCTACTGCGGCCGTTTCTCTGCGAATGTTGCTTACACCATTACTATCAGTTCTACCACTTCCAACTCATAGATGCTGCGGCTCTATTATTGACCCCATTGTCGCCATTGCTACTGCTGCTGGCATCATCCGCATAATCATTATTCTTGCAGTTCTGAATTTTTGATGAGTAATGAGTAATGACTAGGTAATGTAACAACGTAAGTAGTGTTGTTGCTAGTCTCCATGGTGGTTCTATTGTTGCTGAGCCCACTCGCACCCGAAAACCTTACCCACGGAACCCTGAACCCAAACCCTGAACCCAAACCCTGAACCTAATCTTGCAAATCCTTTAGCACGAATTGCCGCCTCGACGCAAGATGTCTAGACCTGAATCGATTTTAGCCTCTGGGGCTTTATGGCCAGGGGTTTCGTAATAGAAACTGTCCGAGCTCAAATTCTGAGCCCAGCACCTGAAACCCTTGAACACCCTAAAGTCACTCAATAAACTCCTCAAACCCGAAAGGCCTGTCCTAGGCTGCACTATAGTTACTATACTGAGCGTATACTCCAAAATAAGAAGGAACCGGTCCGACGCTAGGCTTCTCACAGCCGAAACTCCAACCACCCAACTCTATCAGATTGAGAACTTTGGGGTTTATGGCCTAGGGTTTTGAGTTTACTGAACCCTAAACCCTAAACCCATTCTAACCATGCAGAAAAGGCAAAGGCAGAGAGCGATAAATCTTGAACCACAAGCCCGAAGACCTCCAAACCGGGAAACCAACCCGTAAACTTCAGACCACATAAGCAGGTCCTAAGGCCTATGAAACCCGAACAATAAATACGAGCCCTTTGAAAGCGATTATACGCCCTAAGCCCTAAATCCCAAAAACTCCATAAATACCCCGCGAGCTCGCAGGAAATAAAGGTCGTCCCCAAAGCCCTAAACCCCAAAACTTCAACAAACAACTTCGCCGAAGGGCCCAGCGTTGGCCTTTGCCCAAAGCAGCCAAGGCCGCGTTGCAGGTGACAACGCTGGGTGCCGGGCCACCGTGCCTGAAATGCGCAGGGGCGGAAACATTGAGGCACGGAAATGGTGCTTAGATTCTGTTGTACTATACTATATCAGGCTACATCTTACATTATACTCTATAATGCTTTTGATACTATATTGCTTTACTTCTATGGTGATTTTTGGGACGAGGCGCGACTCGGAGAACCTTTATGGTCAGTTCTCTTGTGTTCTCGAAATACGGATAGGGTTTGTAAAGTTCAGGTTACATGGATCCTCCAAGAAACGGAAACTCGCGGGTTGGGTTTTAAATCTCTGTGGGGCTGCAGGGCTCAGTCTTTCACGTTTCGGTGTTCAGCAAGTTTCGTTTAGTAGGACTTCGATTCTGCAGCTTCGGTTTCATGCGAACTGACCAGGGCGATCTTGGACCAGTGTATCTACTCCAGCGAGCTCGCTACGAAGGCATCCCGACCATGGTTTAGATTGATTCTTTAGCATACACCTGCGCACTACCACTGTGACCTCGAGACTCCAAACTTAACAACCTGGAAGGAAGAAGCGTTACTGCTCCTTTGGATTGCCACTACGTATCTCTGAAATCCTGTGTAGACTATGATATACAAAAGCTTTAAGCCTTTCTCCTCCCTCCGATGCATTGGCAGATCGATCGGCCTCATCTCCGCAAACAGCTGCAGAGCTGCCTCCCATCCTTGAGCACAGCAACACCCTCATGACACGTGCGCACAAGGACCGAGCATCCCTGGCAGTGGCTTCAAGGGGAGCGGGTGGTGGGTGGTGCCGGTATGTGGGGCGAGGGGAGGGTGGTTAGGGTTGGGACAACTTCCGCCTCCTCCCTACGTAATAGTACTAGAAAAGGCCTTGCAGGGTTTTGGCGTTAGGCGTTAGAGAAACGTTCCGGGCCTGAATGAATAGCAGTATTCCCAGACTAGTGATATGCAATAGCACTAGAACATATCCTAACACCCGTGTTTACTTCTTCAGACCCATTTATTCTGCTGTGGGGAGGTGGCATCCAGGCTCTTGTGCCCGAACCCCTGAGCCGTACACGCCTGGCCCCACCCTGAACCCTTTCCTAACTACTAAACTGCATCCAGAAACGGCGAAGACGCTCCAAGTTGATTGCATTTATTTCGAGGTAGACCCTAAAGAAAGACAGAAAGAAAGACTGACACCTCGAAAACAAACGCTCCAAGGCCCCCGGCTCGAGGCTTTTCCCAGTGCGCCGAGACCTTGCCGAGTGGGTATCGTCAATCTCTGAAAGTTGCGTGGGGGGCTCTTTAGGATTTTGAGGGGGTTCGTATGAGAGTTCGATAAGGCCTCTAGAGTTTCTATGCGAGCTCTATTACCAGGGCCCTCCGGGCTTTTGAAAAATTTGCTTTAGGAGTTCTCTAGGATTTCTGCAAGGGTTTCAAGAGGTCCCAATACAAGTTTCGATGCAAGGGCTCTGCACTGGCTCTAGAATGGATCCAGAACGGATTCACAGGGGGGCCTAAAGAGGAGCTTAGTAGAGTAGATCCGTAGAGGTCTTGCCTTTGGGGGTTTTAGAGCGAGTAAACCCGAAGCCCTAAACACTAAACTAGGGGCTCAAGGGTTCCCAGCTTACGAGCCTTGGGTTCAGAAGTCTTGGTTATGGGGAATCGGAGCTAGAGGGGCTTCGGGATGCAGCGGTCTACCGGTTTAGGAGTGTAGAGTGCAGGAGTTCCAGAACTCAGGAAATCAGGGTTCAGGGTTTAGGTCGTTTAGGCTTAGGCGCTTAGGGGTTTAGGGGTTTAGGCTTCAGGAGTTTTGGCTTTGGGGGGTTTGGGGTGTAAGGGTTGTTCAGCTTGGGGCTTTGGGTTTGAGGGCTCTCGCTGTGTAGGTGTGCGAGGGTCGGCAAAGCCGGATGAGTCAGCGGAGCTGAATCAAATTCCAACGTCAGCCAAGTTATAGAAATACTCCTGGTACTCAGGAAGGAGGGGCTTGGTACGCATTGAGAAACACCCTGGTCTCAGCATGTCTGGAAGGGAGGGCTTCGCGGTTGCGGGGCGGGTCTGGTTGATGTGGGCACCCATGTCCACAGAAGCCAGAAACGGCATCACATAGATCGAGCGGGAATCCTTTGAAATCCCCATCCCAGCACCCCCAACTTTATACACAACAGTCGAGCATCTGAGGTTGCTGCAGCAGGTAAAGGTGTAAGCATCTGCAGGGTAGCCATCGTTTCTGCCCTAGGCAGGCTCAGGGCTTGGGTGTTTGAGCCTTGTGCTTAAACCCTGAACCGGAAACCCGAGAAGACCGAGCCCTAGGACCTGAACCTCACAGCGCACCATAAACCCTGAACCCCTTCAACCACGAATGCCAAATATGCTTCGGAAACCGGACGGAAAGCACGGAACACGAGAAGAGCGCAGAAGGAAGCAATGCCTCGGAGCGTGCGAGGCAAACACTCAAGGCAAAACAACTCCCGCTTTGTCAGTGTTCGGTTTGCACGGGGGACCCCGAAAAGCACAAAAAGGGGAACAGAGTTCCAGATAGCGTGTCCTGAGTGCACATGTCAGAAATGCATCAAGCAACCCTAAACCGAATAAGCTGTTTGACCACGGCCCATGTGCACGGGAGTGAGTGTGCTTCTGGCTTATTCATGTCGAGAGTATGTGGATCTAAAGAAGCATCCGGGATCCGGACTTGCGCGGCTTTGACGTCGGAGGCTCTTTCAACTTGAAAATGCTCAATTTCGCAAGCCTAAACCCCAAACCGCTTAAGTACTTTCGACAATGTCTAGAGGCCCTTTCTGGGTCCTGACCCTTTTCGCTTGACGCGTTTAGGGCTTGGGGTTTCGGGGTTGGGGCCGGGGTTGAGGTTTTTCAACGGACCGCGTCCCAGAATGCTGCCAATCGGGAGTGAAACCGGTAGTTGTGTATGAACATGTGCATGATGTAGACCAGCCGCACATGGCTTCCAACTGGAGATCCTTCAAGAATCTTGCAAGTGTACTGGCCAGGAGCCTAGTGCGTCCATCTCCCTTCACCACAACACTACCTCTCAACTGAAAATCCTAATAAAAACACTGGATGCTACGGAAGCTCTCACTCACACGTATATCCCTAACGCTGACCTAAAGTCCTCGACTCTACAACCCTGAAGCACAAATCTCAACCCGAAAACTTGAAGAGGCCTTCTAACCCTGCAGCACTCGATCTTGAAATCCTCATCCCTCTAAAGACCCGCAGCCCTAAAGCCCGAAGGCTCTAAACCCTGGAAGTTGGAGAATCCTACCTCCAAAAGGAAGCCCAAAACAGCGAGAAATCGGAAGCGCTCAAACCACTCCAATCCGAGGCCACGTCAGATCGGAAGAGCTCCAAGACCTGTATCCACTTCGAGGCCTCCATTCAGGGCTTTGGGTTTTGAATTGAAGCTTCGCGGGCTCAGGGTGGAGGGACTAATTAGGGTTTAGCATTTAGGAGTAAATCTTTTTGGCTGGCGGTCAGGGGCTTGAAAAGGTTTTATACGGGCTTTACTGGGATTCATAGGCTTCTGATTCAGAAGTGGTTAGATTTCAATGCACGCTTTCTTCAGCAATGCGGCACCGTAAAAATCCGCAAAACCCGAAAACCCAGAACTCCAAGCCCTAAGCCCAGCCTTCTCGGCAGCCGATAGGACCTTGGCGGGAACGGTGCTTCTCTGTTGAACGTTGGGTGAGACTTTAGGAACTTCCTGGTTCATGAGGTTCTGGAGGGTGTAGGGATTGCTCAAAGGTTTTAAGCATCGTTTTAAGGCTTAGAGGGCTTTGGCGCTCATAGGGCTTTAGGGCCCGTAGGGCTTTAGGGCTCGTAGATTTCAGGGTTTGAGGCTTTGGCGTTTACAAGACAGCAGCGTGGTACACTCTGGTAGAGGCTTCTTGCAAATGGTCCATGCAGCCTGCTGGGTAACACGAGACTCGTTGTTGACCATGATCGGTAACCTTGAAATTTCCGGTACCAAACACCAAAGCTTCTAGAACCCCTAGAGATCTCTCAAAGAAACCCAGAAAGAGAAGCCCCAGGCCATTTTTGAGAAGGCGTACATTGGATCCTACATTCCCTGCTCTCTCCAACCGTCCACCCTAAATTCCCTTAGTCAGAAACCCCAAACCCTCTTAGAAGCCCGAAGTCATGGACTCTAGGGACCCTAACCCTGAACCCCAAACCCTGAACCTCCAACAACTTAAACCCAAAACGCCAAACTCCGCAGCCCAAACCCCTAGCCCCAACTCTAAACTTATGTTTGCCTAGCAGCTTCAGCTTGTCTGTACTATAGAAACCTTGCATAATTATCAATAAAATATTTACATTATAATACACGGATGAATAATAATGAATGTACATAGATATACATATATATATACATATGCATGTATGTATGTATGTATGTATGTACGTACATAGACATATGTGTATATATATATACATATTCATTCATTCATTCATTCATTCATTCATTCGTTCGTATATTCATATGTACATTCATTTGCATAAACATGTATACATGTGTTATAGTTATATATATATATGTACATAATATATCATACGCAACTTATCTATCTATCTATCTATCTATATTATAAATATATATATATATACACAATGTATATAGGTATGTATATGCATAAGTATGTGTACATGTCTGGAGCCACAGCGTGAGCTCGCGGCCGCTGCGTCCGAGGCTTCCGCGCGCCTCACCTTGCTTGTCCGGCTTAGGGGTTGACGGTGTAGGGCTTACCTCGACCCGAAGAAACCTACATGTTGTGGGTTCCTTAGCATGAGCTTCCTTTGTCTGAGTCCTTGAAGGATAGGTGACTTGGGGTTTAAGGTAGGGTTTAGGGTTGAGGGCTCAGGGTTTAAGTGTTTTCTGGTAAATTTCTCGGGGACTCATGGATAGGGTTTGCGTGGGCTTTACGTACTGGCACTGTGGCAGCTTGGGATGTGGAGTTCTGAATCTCTTCGGGTTAGTGGAACCTGCGGACCAAAAACCCTACCTTGTTAAGGAAGTCGATAAAGACCTACGAAAGGCAGCAGTCCCCGAACAAAAGCGCACCCTGAACTTAATCCGTGAAGCCGGGCAGCGAAGCCAGTACTACGAGAGAAAGCGAAACACTTGGGGCCGATGACTGTGAAGGCTGGAGCAAGTTTGTAGAGGCCTGTGGGGCGAAGAAAGGCCTGGACAAGAAGCAGCAAGCTTTTTGCAAATCGCCCCTTCGTCACTGCGATGAAGGGGATCACCGCCCGTTATCATCATCGGCAACACCATGTTCACCATCGGCATTATTGTTACCATCATTGTCACCACCATCGTCAGCACCATCATCACACTCACACATCATCGTTCTCGCCATCGATACCATCCTCGTCATCATTGTTATCATCTCGTCATCGTTACTACCATGGTTATCACCACTGCCGTTTTCTTCATCATTGCTATCACCACCGTTGTCATCATCGTCATCAACATGTTGAGTGGGGGGGGGGGGTTTCGGGGGGCTTGGGCCCTACACAGGGTAGGCTTTTGTTGAGGCTCTAGGAAGGGTTTACACTCAAAATGTTTCGGCCCCAAAGACCGACCCTCCTTGGTACAGGGTTTAGGGTTTGGGGCCTTGGGCCCCTACGGTTTTGGTGGGTTTTACCAGTGTAGGTATAGTAGGGACTAAAGGGCTCAAACCTCGCCACATGGCCTTTCGGAGTAGGCCTGATCTCTAAGTAAAGGGATCTCTCTCTTACCCCAGGAGTCCACGTACCCAAATAGTATATGCTCTGGCCTTAAAGTAGTCCCTACATAGGTACGTTGGGGCCAAAGTTTGTACGGCGACGATTTTTTTAAGCATGCGGACCTCCAAATATTTAAACAAACAGTTTTATGCCACCTCCGCGGCCTGCCAAGTCTGTTTACAATGGTTATCCTGCGGGTTTCTGAATATGCGGAACATGTGGGTAGTTCTCTAAATTAAGGTCCCTTTGTCGGTCCCCAATATGGTACGGCACCCTTTTAAGAAGGACCCTAGAAGGGACCCTACCTTAGAGAACTACGCCACTTTTATGCTACCTCCTTGGCCTTGGCGGTCCGGACACCCCTTCGCGTCTTGAGAAAAGTTCACCGTACTACTTGGGCACATGGACCCTTAGGGGGTTTTTAGGGTACAGGGGCTTAGGGATAAATCTACCACACCCAGGAGCCTAAATCCCCCCTAGAACCTCCAAACCCAAAAGGCCCGCAACGCAAGGACCTCCATCTTTCGGGAACTGTGACACTGCTTGCGCTGAGCCCAGGAGCCGGATCCAGGTTTAGCTGCGTCAGCTTCAGCTGCGCGTACCTCCGGAGGGCTTAGGCTTTCGGGTTCAGGGGTCAAGGGGCTCGGCTTAGGTTTTAGGCTTTCGGGCCTTTCAACTGGGTTCTTGATTTCATTTAAGTTACCATAATAAGGAAACCATATTAGTTACTATAGATCCCTATTATGGTAACTTAAAATAAATCCTTTAACAGGAACCCACTCAATCGGGGGTCTCGTTTGAGAGCTTCGGCGTCTCTCCATCGCATGAACCCTGAGCCTCACAGCCTGAATGAAGACTCCGATGCCTGAGTAATTAGAATTAGAGCACTTCTTCCCCAAGGCCCGTTCGGGTCTTCATAATGGAGCAAAACCGGCTCCAACTAGCAACGCTCCTGATTCATAAACTCTTATACCAAATCCTGAAAAGCCCTCGCATTATTATACCAGCACGAGAACGCCTTTTACCTCCGTTTCTACTTATCAAGGCTCTTAGACTAAGCCCTAAACCCCTAAAAAACCCTAAACCCTAAACCCCTAAGCCCTAAACCCTAAACCCCTAAGCCCTAAACCCCTAAACCCCTAAGCCCTAAGCCCTAAACCCTAAAACCCTAAGGCAGCTCACATGGCCATGGGGTTCTCGGCATTGAAGGGTCGCTCCTGTGCAGAAGGTTTCGGATCTACGGCTTGGAGGTCAGGAGCTTAGGCCTTGTCTAGGGGTTTAGG
Source organism: Symbiodinium necroappetens (assembly GCA_905231915.1). Taxonomy (NCBI): domain Eukaryota; class Dinophyceae; order Suessiales; family Symbiodiniaceae; genus Symbiodinium; species Symbiodinium necroappetens. The sequence continues at coordinate 13,665 of CAJNJA010040031.1, read as the reverse complement.
GCTTAGGGCTTAGGGCGCAGGGATTTGCGGTTCAGGGTTTAAGAGTTGGCTGGTTAGGGATTAAGGGGGCCTTTGCTGGTTTACCTGTGGCCGTGTCTGGGGGGTCGTGACCGATTATTCTGCACTGCTTGGAGGGTTTTGAGTTCGGCGGCAAGGTACATGGGTACATGGGGAGTTCTTTAAAGTAGGCTCCCTAAAAGGGACCCTAATTTAGAGAACTACCCACATAGTCTAAGGTTGACGGGTCAGGGCTTAAGGTGTGCGTTTGTTACGGGGCTTTACAGGTCTAGGCGATCAGAGATTGGAATGAGGGCGGTTGGAGTCTATCTTGCTGCTACCCTTATGATTCCTGAAGTACATCTTGCCACGGTTTCGGGTTTAGGGTTTAGGGTCAAGGCTTGCCAAACTGCTACTACTGAACTGAACTATGCTTAAAGACGAGGCTGCTATGACCTAGGACCATTTTACGGAGTTCTTTTCGCACACCGTTCGTTCTCTTACACTCGTAAAGGAGTAATTGCTCTTCTAATGTAGTGGCCGAAAAAATAGAATAGGGTGTTGGGGAAAAACATTATTATAATAAGGAGCCCCCAAAATGGTATAGGTAATTAAGGCGCCTATATTACTCTTAAGAGTTCCAGCAGCAGGAAACCACTAAGAACCTGCAAAACATTATTTTGTCAGACAACATCCAAATAACAGCAACTCAGAAAAGCATCGCCAAAACAAGATGACACAGATGCCAAGCTTGCGTGCAGACACCAGCACGAATCACAACGGGATAGAGAAGATCAACATGCTGATCACTGAGGCTCTCGATCCACTTATCCTCAAACTCTGCGCTGTTGCACTGTTGGTGGCCGCATGGCATGAGAGTAGGTCGGGTATTTGCGGATCCAGGTCGGGTATTTGCGGATCCGTGTCGGGATTGACAGCTTCGGCCCTTCGGCTGTAAACTTGTCAAGACGCGAACCTGAAGATGCACACGTTTTCACCAAAGCTATAACAATAACAACAGCACTGGCCTCCTGCAAAGATGCTTACTCCGAGGGCCCCATGGCTTTAACTATTCCTTAAATCGCCCCTACATGTCCAGCCCGGACTGCGAGACCTGCCAGGCCTCAACATAGCTGCTACTGTGCACCGAATTGCGAGGATTCTCGCTTTCTTCTGCTGCATCCAGGAATCTTGTGCGCCGACGTCACAAGGACCACAACGATCACTGCTAGAATCGACAGTATACTAGACATACTAGAGAAGAAGTCTCGGATTGCAAATCAACACTCATTGATGATCCCCGGCTGCCTGCAGAATCACGGGCCGTGCTAACATAGGGACCTGCTTCAGAAACCCTGGGTCTTTATTAAGGCTCTTCATCTGAATCCTAATATTTTGGGTGTTATAGGGCCAGGGTTTCTTAATCAGGTTCCTGCACAGCCTACACGTCGCTTCAGAGAGCAGGCTCGAAGTCCACAGCCCTCGGTACTGTTACTAGATCTTGCTACTTTTATATCACTCCGTGGGGAAGACCGTGTCCCTGAAGGCCAGGCGCGACAGGGGCGCGCTTGCGAACACTTCAAAGCTGCAGACTTCGAAAAGGGCATTTATTACAGTATGGTTGTTTTAGATCGTTCAGACTCCCTAAGACCTAAACTCCTAACCCTAAACCCTAAACCCTAAACCCTAAAGCCCAAACCCCTAATCATATAGCAATTGCTCGGGAGTCTGCATTCCCAGGAAGGCCCTCAGGAGGATCGCCGAAAGCCTGGGACCCGACAACTATTGGGCAAATTCCCGTGCGGTACTGATGGGAACCCGGAGCACCCAACTAGGGCCCCACCATTTCAGATTCCGGGGCTAAGGTAGGATCTTCAGGTCGGTGTCCACCCTACCTTATTCCTAGGTAGTATTAGGGAGACCCCTTAAAGGGGACCCTTCTGAACCCTACTTGTAGCTCTCTTACAGGGCACCTTATTGAGAGGGTCTATATCCCCCACATTCCCCCTAATCCTAACTCCCACTTATGTCCATGGTCAAAAAGATGTCAATTCATCTACCACGGGAATAAGGCCTTCCAGCATGCCACAGAGCTTCTCCAGAAAAGCAGCTGTGGCACGAGTGAGCCAGCACAAGTCACATCTGCAACCGGTGACTCGCGAGCAAGCTGTACGCTGGCATTGCTCTCGCTATCGCATCCGCAATCTCTGCGGGAGCTTCGGTGCTCTTTCGTTCAACCCTTGTCGGTTTGAAACCGGTCGATCGGTTTGCATTCTCGAAGAAACCCGCCCAAATCTCCGGGTGAGGCGGCAAAGGCGCCGTCCAGTGCAACATGCGCTCGTCAAAGTCCAGGCCAAGGTGACCTAGGAAGCTGCGGAGCACGGCTTCAGGCTGCTTCATGAGATCATCGTGGTCGATAACCGGCGGCACTTGATGCAACTCCTTGGTGACGTACTCAAACATCGCCACTAACTCACTATAGCCCATCTCAGTCTCATTGAAATAGGAATAGCCGGTACTCTCTGGATCCTTGCAGGCACGGAGCATGGAAGTCATTGCTGGCTCAGGGTGTCGGATCAGAAAGCTGTGCTTCACCTCTGCCATCTCCTTGGATCTCCACCATCGCCGGGGGAGCGTGACAGCAAAGTCCTTGGCAAAGCTCACGCTTTCGCCGCCTGGGGGGTTGAGTAGCTGATCCCACATCTTCTCGTAGGTGTATTGTGGGTCTGCAGGAAGGTCCGTATGCCTGGGGTGTTCCCGCTCGGGGCCCAGATAATACACCGACACGAACGGCTCAAAAAGAACCTTTGTGTCACTCCGCTGCAGAAAAGAACGGCTGAGAGCAGACGATCCCGACCGCATGATCGACCAAAGGATGATGCGAGTGGCATTTGGCTGCCCGCACTTGTCAGCCACATCAGCGGCCGTTGTACTGGCCGTCATTGCAAACAAACAACAGAGCAGTCTAAAGAGCCAAGAAGATGCCATGGCTGAAAGCGATTTCGAGAATCTGCGATGACTACCTCTAAAGTAAGGAAGGATGATGCAGCTCGGACCACCAGCGGCAGAACGAATCGAGGCTACTTGCGTTCCTGGCTGCAGGACTCAATCTAACGTCGTTCTGGAAGTCTGGAAGACAAAGGTTTCGAGCTTAATGAGTGGTTGGGCTAAATGTGCTCACCATCCGAAGTTCCAACAGCATGACACGTGTTGATGTAAGCTCCGTCGTCAACGGCGATATGGCCATGCTTGCTAGGACTGCTGGGGATTTGAATCCTGATTGTAACCATTTCCCTCTAGCATATCCATTCCCTGCGGTGAGGGCAAAGAGTGCTTGGCCCTTTAAAGCTTCGTCCCAGTAAGGTCTCGGCCGATGCCAGCAGCTCGTAGATAACAACGCCCATAGCCCAGACCTACGATCGTGAAGGCTTTAACATAAGCCTCTTGGGCTGAAGGGTTCCTTGAAGGGTTCCTTCCAATTCATCCATAAAAGGGTTCCGGGTGTCTGATTTAGGGCTATATTGCAATGTAAATAAACCGGGACTACGGGGTGGATACTTTTGCAAGTTCAGACCACTGCATTAAGATTCGGGTCTTCCTTCTTTGCTAGGCCTTGGGAGCTGGCAGGTTTAGGGTTTTCAGGGTTTGGGCTTGAAGGGATTCTTGGTGCTTGAGGTTTGGAAAATATTTGCGGGCATGGTGGGGTTCAGGGATCGTGCATCTAGGGTTTTCCGGCCTCTGAGGTTTTGGGCTTCCGGGGCTTTACGGGCTAGAGTGTTGCGGCTTGCGTTTTGACTTGGGAAGAATGGTCTTTGAACGCTTCTTTCGAATGGCCTACTAAGCACTCAATATACCTGTACGGCAGCTTCCCCTGTTGGTCCTGTTGGTGAGGATCTAGTTGAAAGCGCCGTAGGTCAATTTTTCTTCCATTCCTTGAGGGCTCTAGGCCTCAAGGGCTCAAGGAGTTAAAGCTTTAGCTCTTTAGGCTGACTTTAACCGGTTTGATTGCCTCCTGTTGCATCTGTGGTCGAACGTGGAACCCGAAATCCTTGAACGAGCCATCATACGACTAAAAGAGACGGTTTGGGGCTCCCGAGGTACTTCAAGAACCCTTAAACACCAAGACTCCCAAACCCTCACAGACTCTGGTGAAATATGTTTCGGCAAGGGCCACCAGGTTTAGGGCTTATGGGGTTTAGGGTTTAGGGTGGACGTGTTTTAGAGCCGTCGGATATGAGGCTAGGGCTTTCGTGGCTTAGGGCTTGTTGCGTACAGCGCGGGCTTCGGATTGAGTTCAGAACGCCGGCTAGGAAGGGGTACCTAAACCCAAAACCCTAAACCGGGTACCTAAATCCTAACCCATTCAGCAAATTCTTTTCCGTCGCACTCTTCGACGCCTACAGACAAAACCCAAAACCTGAACACTAGACTCAAAACACCGAAAACCCGGACACCACTCCGGAACCCCCAACGCGAAAGCCTCAAGCAAGCCTAAAGCATCCGTCAAGAAATAAGCAAGATGTGAACTCGAACAAGATGATCTTGCCCAGGTAACATATAATAATATAATTATAAGCCCCTCAGACCACTAACCAACGGCGATCAGATGCCTCAACAATTAGAATAGGCCTTGGGGCGTGTATACACCATCATTAATCACAATAGGAACCCTAAGCACTGGTTTTTCTATTTCTTCTGATCCCTACAGTACGCCAGGACCCTGCGCCAGCGCAAGCCCAAAAGAGTACTACGTATACTTCTTCCGAGCCCTCATAGCCCGAAGCGTGCGAAACTGCTAAACACTCTCACGAGGTCGCCACGTCCGATACCGCCGTAGTTTCGTTGGAGAACACCTCGGGTGCCATGTACCTTCCGCCATTTAGGGCCCACAAGGCGGCTAGATGCCCCAAACAAGGAACTACAGACAAAACCACAAAGAACACAGAATGAGGGCTTAGGGTCGGGGAGAGGGGGGGAGGCCAGCCTGTCCCAAAGGATAGGTGAACGCTGCAGCCTGAAGCCCTGAACTTCCGACAAAACGAAGGCCCCCCCCAAAATAATAATAATAATAATGCTAGGTAGTAACAATAATAATAATAATGATAATAATAATAATAGTAATAATAATAACAATGATAAACAGTAATAATACTAACACTAACTCTACTAATCATAATAATAGTTATTTTTCTTACAGACCTTGAAACCATACCCCGAATGCTGAGTCCAGAACGCCACGCCCCTCTTAAAGCGTCAACTCCAAACCCTGCAACTCGAAACTGAAAAACAAGAGTGGCGATAGGCAGAAGGCGTGGGAATACTCGTGGTAGCAGCCACAGAATTAAACCCCAAACCCTAAACCGTTCTTTGTCACGGTAGCAATAGCCTGCAATCTTCGAAAACCATTAACTCCCAAAACGATCAGCATGTTGAGAAAGATAGGGAAATCATATGTACACATCATCACCATTGGACCATCAAGGCCGTCATGCAATCATCACGACTGTCATCAACATCATCATCGCCATCATGACCATCACCACCACCATCAACACCACCATCATCATCGTAATTCTACCTCTAGTCACGATCAGTAGTCAGTCATATCCACTAGCCACAACACAAACTGGGACCGTGGTGAATTAGTCGAGGCAGCATCTAGGAAGCAAACATGCTCATCACCATTTACAGTGGCCCTCACAGTGTATCCCCGGTATGGTAGCTTGAATGACACTCCATAAAAACCAGGACCCTTCAAGCTTATAAGCTTCAAAACGCCCTACATTCAAGCAAGCTCCTAAGCAAGACCAGCTGTAAAGACCAAACCCTAAACCCTAAACCCCACACGGCCCCACACCCCAAACCCCTAGCCGAGCCAGCACGGCGCACGCCACGGTTCCCTTCACCACGGCGCTGGCACACTCCTGGAAGATTTCGGCCACCTTTGCGAGCGTTTAGGAAACCTAAGCCCTAAACCCTAAACCCGAAACTTTAGGAAGCCTAAACCGTAAACCCGAAACCTTAGAAACCCTAAACCCTAGACCTTAAAAACCCTAAACCTTAAACCATTTAGGGGTTTAGGGATGTTAAGTGGGGCATTTGGTCAGCGTTTGTGGTTAAGTGCCCCCGGATGCCCCCGGGCTCTGGGGGTGCAGGACCCAGAAAACAAACGCCGGCTGCGACAATCGCTGCGAAGCTTGGGTTTAAAGGTTTAGGGTTTGGGGTTTCATTAGGGGCAGGGTATAAGGTTTAAAGATACAGGGTTCAGGGTCTTGGATTTTTAGATTAGGGCTTAGGTGGGAGAGCTTTATCAAATATATTCGGAAACGTCAGCTTTGTCTAAGGATCGTAGAATCCTCCACCCTGGAACCTGTCATCAACTCCAAATCGACGAAGGCCCTAAACCTTAACCGTACGGTTGATGCCATAAACGCAATAACATAAGGAACATACCATGATTGTTATAGGTTAGGGTCCTTAAGGCAATGCAGGATTTATATCATCAACACTAGAATCCGGACTGACCCCTCTGTGTGGACATGTACCCAGTCCTCCCCGGCTTCCAGTGCTTAGTCGCAGGCGCCAAAGTCTGCCAGCAGCAAACCTCCCCAAAAGTTCACTTCCTAAACTCTAAACCCTGAACCCTAAGCGCCTATGCCCTGAAACCTTGCATTTTGGGTTCCTTTACGGCTTACTCTAAGAGTCCCTTTAGGGCTTAAGCTGGTATAAAGGGTTGAGGGCTGTCTGTCCGCCTTCTGGGAGAGCCGAAGGCTGTAAACATCAGGATGTATGCTTTGCGGCTTAGGCTCTAGGGGTTTTGATAGAAACCCTAAACCCTAAAACCCCTAAACCCCTAAACCCCTACAGCCTAAACCCTAAACACCTAAAACCCCTAAATCCTACACCTGATGCCCCATGGAGGCCTAGTAGGCTTAGTAGGCTTCGCAGGCGATGAGTCCAGGACATGTTCAGGTGGGTAGCTACCGTTCTATGAGCCTTATAGAAGGTCTATATACCTTAAAGAAGCCTTATAGAAGCCCTATAAACCCTAAACTCCCCACCTGTAGTTTCCTTGAAATGAGGCTCTAGAGGATAAGGGTCCCGAGAGAAGGGACCCGGGGCCCGGGAGGGACTTCAAGTCTTCCAATGGCTTTTTTTGTTGGTGGTTTAGGGTTTTAGGGTTTAGGGTTTAGGGTTTAGGGTTTTAGGGCTTTAGGGTTCAGGGTTTAGGGTGTAGGAACCTCCTAAATACCCTAAACTCTACACTCCCTGAATCCTGAAGACAGGTTCTTCGGATAAGGCCTCCGGTGTTTCTGATCTGTAGTGGAAGATTGGGCTAGTGTTTCCTGGTTCCTATATCTTAATTCGATCCTCGACTACAGTGAGCTTCATAGCTTCTAAACCCTGTCGCCTGCCTCCAAGACTTAAAATCCTCAATTTTAGACAGTACATGCTGCAACCTACACCCTATACCTTGAACTCTAAAGCCTAAAACCCTAGACCCTGCACATTACAGGATCGGTGGCGCACGCCAAGACGCTCCAGAGCTTGAGGCATCTTCAGCTTCGGTGCTTCGGTGCTCTCAGGGTGCGCAGGTACGGGCTTGCGGTTTAGGCCTTAGAGGTTTAGGGTTTAAGGTTTATAGGGTTTAGAAGTTAAGGTTTAGAGGTTAGGGTTTAGGGTCAGAAAGGCCCGACAGTGGTTCAGCAAGCTCGGGGATTTCGAGGCCGAGGTGTTCCGTCAAGCCAGCCGCTTGATGTCTTCCGCTGACACCGTCTGCAAGAAATCCTTGATCTTCTTCACCGCCTCCTTTGTCATATCCTCTTCGTCGGGGTCCTCCAAAAGCCTTTCGCCAAGGCGTTTGCCTCTCTCATACACAGCTTGCGCACCAATCCTCGCAGGTTTTCCTTCTCGTCAACGGTGAGCTCCTGATGGCCCAACCCCAAAGTAGCAGCAACCTGACACCGGACCCTAGACCCTGGACCCGAAACCCTGAAGCCTATATAAATCCTAAACCCTAAACCCCTAGACCCGAAACCCCAAACCCTAAACCCTGAAGCCAAAAGCCAAAACCCTTAACCCGGAACCCTGAAGCCTAAACCGCTAGACCCTTAACCTTAAACCCTAAACCCTGCACCCTCATCTGCTAGACAAGCATGCCAGCATCGCGCGGCTTCTGCAAGTCTGCCTCGGAGGCCAAGGCGGCTCTTCGGCCGGGGGGGGGGGGCATTTTCACGGAGCTTTTGCCCATCCTTTAGTGTTCTTATAGTATCATATTTCTACATGTGGAGTATAAGAGTATTCCTATAGTAGTAATATACTAGTCTTCCAATCGTATTATAGTATTCTTATAGTAATCTCTGTACAGGTGCAGTATTAGAGTATTCAACATAGCATTCCTTCAATAGCCTTATAGCACTCTTATACTAGTCTTATACTCGTCTTATCGTCTTCTGACAGTATTCGTGGATTAGTATCCGGGTATGACTATGGTATTACCCTAAACCCTAAACCCTAAACCCTAAAGCAGGCCCTAGAGTTCCTTGCCAGGGCGAACCTTGCGAGTGCTGGGGATGATAGTAGAGCCCTAAACCCTCAACCCCAAACCCAAATCTAGGGTTTAGGGCTTAGGGTTTAGCCCCTACACCCTCAACCCCAAACCCAAATCTAGGGTTTAGGGCTTAGGGTTTAGCCCCTACACCCTAAACCCTAAACCCAAAGCCCCTAAGCGCCTAAGCCCTCGGGGATGGCCCCGATTGCGATTTGACACTTCGAGAGGCCGTCACTCGCTGTTTTTCAGGTCCCCTTCCGAAAGTTAACCCTAAGGATTAGGGCTTTAGGGCTTTAGGGCTTTAGGGTTTAGGCTTTAGGCTTTAGGCTTTAGGCTTGGTGCTTTAGGGTTTTAGGGTTTGGGGATTATAGGGTTTAGGGTTAATGTTGAAAAGAGCTCTGCGAAGTTTTCGGACACGCTGAGTTGTAATGCTCCCCAAAGGGGCCCTGTGCCCAAAAAGTATAGACTTCGGCCCCAAAGTACCTATGTAGGGACTACTCTAAGGTCAAAGTATATACCGTTTGGTTATATGGACCCTGAGGGTAAGCGCCCGTAGGACCATAATGAAAGCAGTATGTTCAATAATCCCTTGGACTTTTATTGCATTGAAGATGCTACAGAATTTCCAAGAACCCTAAAGGAACGAACATGGAGGTACTCTTGCCCCAAACCCTACACCCTAAGCCCCTAAACGCCCTGCTAAACCCCAAGCCCCCCAACCACCCAAACCCCTAAACTCCTAAACCCCTAAGCCGCGAGCAACCTATCTTTCGAACCCTAAACCCTAAACCCTACGACCACTCGTCTGAAGTTCCCTCCGTTTTTTTTCCTTGCGACACGAAGCTCGTGTCATCTAAGTACTAGAAGAAAGGGGGAGTCCTTATACTTACAACAGGGCTTCGGGAGTCTGTTACAGTAATCCTAGATCAAGGATAATGCACGGGGTAGTTGAGTGGTGCTGGTAGTTCTTCGGGCCTCTATGTTCTGGATCCCCATATCCCTAAACCCCAACATATGGAAGTCCTATCCTGGTAGGTTCGAGGCTAGGGTTTAAGTTTGAAGCTTGGGATCTGGAGGGGAGTTTGAGGTTAGGACTTCAATCGCGGAGTCAAGCTAAAGCAAGGTTCTGACTTAAGTAAGAATCTCAAGGTAATGTCGGAGACTTAATAATTAGAATAGCCGGGGTTTTAGGGTGTCTTCTACCCATGCTTATTATCGGGACCATCCGGGAGTAAGATTTCCAATGAACTCAGCTTCTATCGGATACCCTCTTCGTACACTCAATCTCCCGAAGACCTGTGGACCCTTAAACCCTGAGCTCGGCGCCGATGCCAGAAGCATGTTCGCCGGCTTGATGTCCCTGTGGATGACGCTCCTTGGAGTCCAAAATCATAAACCCCTATAAACCCATGACAGGCCCTTCTGAAATAATAGACCCCTATAAACCCTAAACCGCTCCAACCCTCAACCCCGAAAGCCGGAAGCCTGCACCCAACCCTAGAAGGCCTAAACCTTACCACCCCTAAAGCCCAAAAGCCCTAAAACCCTAAAAGCCCTAAAGCCCTAAAACACTAAAACCCTAAAGCCCTAAAGCAAACTCCAAAGAGGGGAGCTTGAGAACCCTGCAAGTAGGGTCCCTTTTAGGGGTTTTGACACGATTGCCGTCTAAAATAGGGTTTAGGGTTTAGGGTTTAGGGGACCAAAAAACACCTAATTTAGACAGCCATCTATATAGAACCCCTATGCCCTCAAAGAACCCCACAGAAACCCTTCTAGATCCCTTTTAAGGAACCCTAAAGAAAGATTAGAGAACTATCCACAAAGGGGTAGAGGGATGGCCGAAAGATACCTGCATCCATACATCACCCTAAACCCCAAACCCTAAAACCCTAAAGCCCTGGACACTAAAGCCCTAAAGCCCTAAATCTCTAAACCCTAAAGCCCTAAATCCCTAAACCCCAAACCCTCAACTGTAAGCCCGAAACCGTAAACCCTAAACCCTAAATCCCGAAATCCCTAATTCCCCAAACCCTAAAGTCCTGAAGCCCGAAACCCGGCCTAAAACCGCCTCCCTTCTCGGGGTCGCGGCATGGAGTGGACGTACGCCAAGCCTTGAAGTGCCTCTTCCAGGAGGCTGGAGGCTTTTTGGTCTTGGGCTACTTAGGGTGTCGGGTTTAGGGTTTAGGGCTTGGGGTCTAGGGATTGGGGTTTAGGGATTATATAGGGTGTAAAGTTGAGGGTTTGGGGTTTAGGGTTTCGGGCTTACGGTTGAGGCGTGGGGGTTTACGGCTAGTGGCTTAGACAGTTTGGGCTCAGGATTAACAGCTTTGCGCTTCAGGTGGTCGGGACTACGGCTTAGAAGCTAGGGATACTGATGATCCAGCTACAGCTTCACGCCTGAACCCGTTACATCAGTGACTTAAGTAGGTTATCTTGACATGTAACTTGCAATACAAGCACCGCTACTATTATTGTGATGGCCATGATCATTATTGTTATTGTCATTATTTCTTATTTTTGCTGAGACCTATACTAATATAAACGAGCTAAGTGCAACTACGACGGAGTCATCAGTACCGCGAGTCTCCAAGTAGGAGGCATCGAAGGCTCGAGCTTCACGGTCTACCTATAGTCTCCATTGCCGTTCCCTTCTTGGGTTACCTTATAAGACCCTGGCGGTGTTCATCGAGGTCTACAGTGGGGACCGCGAGAGTAGGCCAGGGGTTGCCTAACCTTCATCTTCGTCGCAACCTCCATACAAACGGTCAACACCCAATAGTAGCTCCGGCAAACACCAAAAGCTTGACGACGAGCCTCCAAGCAAGAAAAAGCGCACAACACCCTGTAGAAATTACAACTGCGCGCTCAGAGCTCATGTGTGTATATATATATACACACACACACATACTTGTCTATCTATCTGTCTATCTATCTATCTATCTATCTATCTATCTATATATATGTACATA
>CAJNJA010040030.1:24646-58819 GCA_905231915.1 Symbiodinium necroappetens | reverse complement strand
TTGCATGCATCGTTGAGCTGGGGAGGCGGGGGGGGGGGTAGCCCGTCTGAGCCCATGACCCCTCATGTACGTAAATCAGGGGACCCAGAAAATGAATAATGCATTTTCCATCGTCCCCCCCCATTTAAGCAAGGGGGATCGCAGAATATGTACGCATGGCACATCCTTGTCAGGTCATCTGAGCAGTGGCTGAAACATGCAGAAACACGGCAGTTTTGTAGCTTCCTTGCTTGAGTTCATTTGCGTGGTTCGGCCTTGCGCCTGCTGGGAAAAGGTGGGACGGGAAGTGCCAACACAACCACCGACAACCGCCAGGGCTGCCGGATAATGCCGGATGTTACATCGTCCCCGTCATCATTGGGCTCTTTGCGCTGGGGGGCATTCCGGGTGGGTTGGCATTGTGCGTGTCGGTCCGCTACAGCTTCAACAGCGCTGTGATGCGATGCAACACTAACTGAATCTAGTGGTCATGCTACTGTGCGGGCGAGGGTTTGTGTTCCGCAAATTAATAGTACACATCGTGTAGGTTAGGCTAGGCTAGGGCTACGAAGTTTCGGGGGCCTCGTCCTCTCCCCAACCTGTTCCAGTCGATACATGGGGATGGCCCGGCCATTTGTGAACGTCCTTTCCAACGCCAGTTTGTGTGTTGGGTTACTGGCTGCTTTCAAGACTGGTTGATGTCCTGCGTTCGGCCTGCTGACAACACAGTGCCTGAGGAAATGAGAATGTTTATACATATACAGTTCGGACCTGAATCCACGACCTGTTGAAGAGACATCCGGCTTGCTATTGGCTTCTGTAGCCGGGAGTTGCCAAGTTGACGTTCAACTCTCTGACAAGACTTGAAGGTCTGTGGCTTTGAACCTGACCTTTCCAGAGCGTGTCACCCCGCGGTGAGCTTAGAAGTTTTACCATTGGTGGAGTTTCTCGTTCAAGGGACTCAGTCAAGAGGCTTCAGGAAGGATGCCTGAGTGCAGGGAATCCTTGCCGAGTTGAACTTCAGCTGTGCCAGTGCTTCAGTGCAGTGCAACGGCTGCAAAAGAAAGCACAGCTTCGGATTGGAGTCTGTGTGGATGTGTTATGCTGCTTTCCCGGGTATGTGGTTTAAGCAGCTTCAACCTAGGCATTCTTGAGTCCTAAGCTTCAAAGACTTGGGCGTTAGCCCTTTTGTGACTGAAGCAGTACGTAGCTCCGCAAGACGGTCTAGGGTTGGAGAGTTTACGGTTTTGAGATTTGGGGTTATTATAGGGTTTGGGGTTGAAGGAAGGGTTCACGGTTTGTAGGGTCAAGGAGCCAAGCTGTTCTCTTTGTGGCATAATCTGCACCCCACATGGTCAAGTCAAGTCTTCCCATTGCAGCAGCCAGTGCAAGGTCATCGAGTGACACTTAGAAACCGATTAACAAGATTCGCGGCTCCAGGTTGAACGCCAACTGGTTGAAGGAGCTGGTCACCAATGGGCCGACCAATTGGCCGGGTGCCAGGCGATTGGATTATGTTGAACCTCAATTATGATTCTGCGAGCCTGCGCTTCAGGATCGAATTACAAGCTAATTACTTGATCTGAGCAGAACAGAAGCTTGCCCATTAAAAATGCGTAATGACTTTGCCAGCTGTTATCCCGGGCCGCCTCCCCGAGTGGATCAGCGTCAAAAGCATCTTCTGCTAGCAATCCGTTTGCCTGTCAGATAGTGCCCTGAAAGTCAGTCATCGCGAGTCGAATTTCCTTGGCATTGCAAAGCTGCACATTTCAATTGACCGCAGATACATCATCCGCGACGACGGGAGTCGCATAGACCTCCGGTGCCCACGCACGTTGTTTATCAGAGTGTCGACCTGTTTGACATGAGCCGGGCCAAGACACTGTTTTAAGTTTTAAGGTTACGGCCAGGCCAGACAAGCCATGACAAGCCGACAGAGATACGCGCACGTGGTGTTGTCGTTGGGGGATGTCAATCACCACCACCTCAGTTTCTGTGACTCTCACCTTGCAGTGATGTACATCTGGCAGGTTCGAGATTTTGGCAATGCAGGCCGGTAGGTTGTCGGAGCCCTCGTCGGTCGCCAACTGAAATGCCATGTCTTGCTATCTCGGATTCTGGCGCAGATGTGTTTCTGTGGGTGCTGGCCAGGTACGTTGGGAAACGAGAAGACATAGATCTGCAGCGGGCCACCGAGCCAGGGGGGATTGTTGAGAGAAATGCAGCTCTGGAGGGTTTGACCTTCGACAATGAAGATCTTCCAAATGCTGTGGTGTGTATCACGTTTGGATGCAATTCGACTCGCTGACTTTCCCCGCCTCTAACTTAAAGAAATCTGAGCTGGTTCTCTCCCCTCGACCAGCCGACATCTTGAACGACAGCTAGCAGCTAGATGAATCCCGCAACATCTCACTATCGTGGACTCGCTGAGTGCACGACAGAGCACTTCCTAACTTCCCCGAGCCGCCTCGAGGTTTGGCTGGCGTGTAGAGCGCCACATGCTAGATGGAGATTATGCGTGCGGCCGAGAGCAAGGATCCGGGTCTCGTACTGCTCATGGAGTACCCGTTTGTTCAATGTAGCAAGGAATGTGCAACCTGCTTCTGGCTTGTGCTCCAGCGCTCCACATGTTGTTCGATTCGCTTTATACAGACTCGTTATGCATGTGCTCAGTGCTCGGAATGTGACTTGAGATAGGAAGGATCTGGACATCCTCATACATATAGCCACATTGACTGTCTGCAGTCCTGAGGTCATCTTCAATCGCCAACCATCTCTGCACAAGATGAGCATGATGGGTCACAGGGCCAAGGCATGCAACTTTGGGTAGACGTACTCATTGCCAGGATGTCTCTAGCACATATCAGCTCAGATGTTTTCTGCATCCATAGTTCGGAAGGAAGTTTCGGGTAGCTTTCGCCAGGGCTTCCTGGCATCAACAAAGATTGAAAAAGAAGCGTGTAAATGCATCGTCAGTCTGCATTGAGACCAGGTATTGTGTCAATATACTTTGAAGGGATCTGAAGACTTGCATTCGACTGCGAACTCTGTCCAAACCTTCACAGTTTTCGGGGCCCAAGGCCTAGGGCCCAAGACTTTGACTTTTGCCTCCGCTCTGGAAGCAGGTAATGCCTTTTTCTACATTGCGATTCAATCTTGCCGGGCGCACATGCTGTTCATGTGACATGCATGGAGTGTATCTCCTGCGGGAGTAGTGTTGTGTTCCGAGAGCCGCTTGCATGGACGTGGTCCAGCAGAGTTCCTGCTGGGTCCACGGGTTCAGGATCCCAGGTGGCATGCGGGTATCGGTTTGGGAAAGGTTCCCCACGTCCTTGACAAACTGTATCCCTTTGTGCAGATCGGCATGGTGAGTTCTTGACAGCAGAGCGTGAGTTAGATGTTGGTGTGGCGCGTGGTCAAAGTGACACACATTGCCCCAGAAAAAGCAAGGCAGTCACGTCGCCTTACAACGCGGACTTCGACGGAGACGAAATGAACTTGCACCTAGCCCAGGTGGCGGACCGGCAAGCGAGACTTTGCAGAGGCTTTTAGGATTGGTTTGTACACTACCTAGTGAAACCGGTACGTGATCAAAGGCTCGTAGTTGCAACGGCTGGTCGTGTCATTGTTCCTATATCTTCTGCATCAGCAAAGTCCAGCACCTGCCAGTAGCTCCCTGCCGCCAACTAGCGGAACTAGCGAAATCATGTCGTACCACGTGCAGCGCGACTTGTGCAGTCGCAAGAGACACGTGCGGAGATCAAGCACATGATGCTGAACCCGCGGCAGGCACGAGACTCGTCGAGCAATGGTGTTGCATCAAACAGCTTCTCCCACGTGCAGTTTTTTTGTGCTTGCCCACTGCAGCGCAGGTCGTGTCTCCGCAGGGGAACAAGCCCGTTATGGGCGTTGTGCAGGCGAGTTTCAGGGTTTGGAACTGTTGGGAGATGGTGGTGATGAGTTTGGCCTTGAGGCCACGAGCTCCAGAGAACACAGTGCTAATTAGACGCTGTGTTGACAAGCCCATGCAGGACAGCCTTCTCGCCACCGCGAAGTACACAAAGCGAGATACATACATGGAGAAGGCCATGGAGTATAGCTATGGAGCTCGTATGCAAGACAAGCCCCATCTATACTGATGCGTAGTTCCACAAACCGAGTCGCGTTGTCCGTTGTCCCTGGCCGCATTCTCGCCATGTCAGTGTTTCTGGGAGGATCTCTGCATGAACATCCTCATGTGGCTGCCTGTTTGGGACGGCATCGAGCCCGGTATGAGCCAAGCTCGGAGTCTCCGACTTGCCCTGTGCCCAAGGCCAGCTTCCGATCCCTGCGATCATCAAGCCGAAAATGCTTTGGACCGACCCCGGGCATGCGCCGCATGGTACTTCAGTCGGAGGCACACGCCACATTGTACGGCGCGTGCTAGGACGGGCAAGCAGATCCTCTCCATGCTGTTGCCCAAGACTCTGTCCATGAAGGCAGGTGGGAAGGTTTGCTGCATGGCAACTACGCCCTTTTAGAGATGTATCTCGCGAGCAGTACTTAAGTTGGAAAAGCCGAGTTAAAAAGAAGTGCAATGTACGCCGTGTAATCCAGGAGAGTGAATGATGAGTTCCCCAATCCCCGCATCTCCGCTTTGTTCTCCCTGGCCCAGCGTGATGCAGCGATCGCTTCCAAGAACAAGAAGGCCGCCTTCGCTACTTGCAGGCTTCTGGAGGTTTGCCACAGACGTTTCAGCCCGAAGGTAATCATGTAATGTGCTGTCTGCCGCTCTGTGGCATTGGTTCCTGGACTTGCCGCGTCATGGACTGATGGGCAACTGCAACGACTACGCGGTGACTACGCCCACCGAGTAGTCTCTGCACCCATCACGTCTGAAGTGTCCAGTCCAACTCGCTTGAGCTTTGGTTCGGGCTTGCGCTCAGAAAGTGCCGGACAATCGTTATCTCGAGCTGGCCAGGATGAGCCAGACTTCGCAGCGAGCGATTGCAAGGTGCAGATCGACCGACTAATGCCCTTTTTTTGGCTTTCAATTGAGTGGTGTAGGATGGTCTGAGCAAAGGCTCCACCCGCGAGACATGTCTGGCTTCTGAATGCTTGAGGCCCTCAAACTGTCGATGCCCCCCCCCCCCCCCCCCCGCAGTCAGACGGACATGAGAGAAACCACCGTCCAGCAGCTTCCCCAAGTTTACATGAGTGTCGCTTCCTCGTGTGGCTCTGGGCCCATCAAACAAGCTTTGTATCTTTAGAAGCAAATCTTCCAGGCCCTTTTGAAGAAAGAGGAACCTTGTGTCGAGGTGCTCATCGTCAACGGCGAGCTGTTGAGCGGTATCGTGTGTAAGAGAACAGCGCGCCCCTTACTTCAGACGGTGGTCTTTGCTCAGCAATTACTCAACGATGAGCCAGTGCTCACCAACCAGACGGTTTGCTGGTGAAGATACTATACTTTCTCAAGGGATTCCAACAATTAGTCCCACAAGTTGCAGGACGGTCCAGCTGACAACCCAGCTTCTTTTGACAGACATACCAGAGGACAGACACATTCATGCGACAAGCTCATCTGCAGGCATCACGACAAGACAAATTTTCTTTCCTAGATTCGGTACCCCGATGATGCGCTCTTACTTAGCGGTCTCATGTTTATACAGGCCCGCGGGCCGGCACACCTGTCTAGAGATGCTCTCCGCAGATTGGCTCTTCTGGGGGATCTTTGCTCCATTTGGCAGGGTGCTCAGCGCACGTCGAGTACTCCCTCTTTGCGCTCGCTCTGCTGCTCCGCTCGCTTCTCGTGGCTTCAGGTCTGGCTGGACAGTGGGCCGGAGTGGTGTCGGAACGTGCCGGGCCCCGGATCTGAAGCATCAAAGGGTGTCCCACATAGTCACAAGCCGGCCCGGATGTCCCGGGAGGTTCTTTCCTACATCCAAAAGATGGTCAACCAGTGGTTGACACACAATGGGCGGGGACCTCAGCGACTTGCGTTGCGGGGCCCTGAAGGCCTGAAAGTAGGGTCCTGTTTGGAGATCCTTCTTTCGTCAAGATCCTGCTGAATTCAGGGTCCTTTTTAGGGATCCGCTGTTGTTGAAGAGGGTAGTCACTCCTCGACCTGTCACTGCCACCTGCACCTTGACTGCTTGTACAGGTTCTCCTGTGGCGTGGCAGACATCATTGCCAACGACCAAACGCTGCTGAGTGTGGAGAAGACGCTGAAACAGGACCCGCTGAATGATAAGTCTGAGCAGTCTGCGCGGGTCCCTCACATGCAGGCATATAACACAAGATCTGAATTGAACAACTCGAGTTAATCGGCTTTCAAAGCTGGCACGCATACAGCTGTAAAGCCGAAGCCCATGAAGCTCCAGGCAAAGAAAGAGGTGCGAGCACTCCTAGCTGATGCTCAGCGCGGAAAGCTGGAGACGCAGCCTGGAAAAACCATGTGCGCCAGGAAGCTTTTGTTGTTATGCCTTTTGCGGAAACAGTGTTTCAGATCTGTTCATTTGCCGGCGAAGGCTCTTCCATTCGGTGCTTGCCATTGGCCCAAAGTCTCCTTGCAGGTACCAGTCTTTCGAAGCCAAGGCGAACCAACGTCTGAACTCCGCCCGCGAGGACTTCTTGGGGCAAACTTGCAAGTTTCCAACAGTCGATGTGTGTTCGGGTGTACCTGAGGCCTAGGGCCTATAGGGCGATGCTTCGCACATCATATGGTTTTTGCTCGTCAACTGGTGGGCTGCTCTGACGCTCATAATTTATCATGCAAGCGTGCTATCTTGACGGCGTCAGCAGCGCCGGGCGGCATCAGGCCGCAGAGAAGGATTCCCCTGTGCTAATCTGCTTGTGTGGACAGCGCGGTGCCAAACCCTAAGCCCTGAATAACTTATGCCAGTCGAGAGCCGTCCAAGGACGCCGGAAACATTGGTGCCAGTTCGCTGGATGAGCGCAACAACATCATTTCCATGGTGTCTCAGCCTACTGAAAGTCTTTCTTTCTGCGGTTGTTCACGAATCAATCTGCATCAGAACTACAACCAAGAGAGTCACCAAGTGTGATAATCAAGGTATATGAAGGTCAAGATTTACAGGGTGAGCCTACGCCCAGGTGAATGCTGGCTCTAAGGGGCAGGGGCCCTGGATTCGTGCTGATGTTAGACTCTTGTTTCTGGCTTCGCTGGCACAATGCCGAAGAGGAACGGGCGAACTCTGTCCTACTTCAGTTAATCAGTGGCTTCTATCGATGGTCCGAGGTCGCCATTGAACATTGCCCAGATTGTGGCCTGTGTGGGTCAGCAAAACGTGGAAGGTGCCCGCATCAGGCTGGGATTGGGAGGTCCGAAACTGCAGGCTCTGTTTGCAAACTCTTGACATCTGCCGCCTGCCTGCCGCGGATAGGTACGGCTTCAATGAGCGGACCCTGCCGCACTTCACGAAGGTGCTGCCTCCAGCTGGCTTTCGCGACTGGGTAGAAGCCGCAGCCAGGACGATTATGGAGCGGAGGCGCGGGGCTTCGTGGAGAACTCCTACCTGGCAGGCCTTACACCACAGGAAGCCCTGGCCTCGAATCGGCGTGGGGGGAAGGCTGGACGGTTCAGCCGAGCAGACGCAGTTTTGGAATATGGGTTACCGTTGGTGGTTGGGCAGATTGCGATTGGAGATCATTGAGTATAGTATAGTTTAGATCATATGTTTTGTTTGGTTCAGCTGTTCTGCTGACAGGACATCAGAATGCCGTTGCTACGGAAGTGCAATCAAATCAGAGTTGCCTTGTGCATTCAAGACAGTGCCGGGGTTACGTAGTGCTTCAAGGTTTAGCCAGATCTGGCAGCCTTGACAGCTCATGTCTTGTCCAGCTCGGACAACACAAGACAACATGTTGCATGACAGCCTGTTCTGACGGCGAAGCCACTCAGGAGGCTCAGTATCTAGCCTTCTGCATTCTTACTATAGGGGGCGACCAATCTGAAACAGTCGCAAACGGTTGTCTTGTCTCGATCTCGAGAAACGTCCGGCGCAAAGCCGAATGCCCTCGAAGGAAGCAGTGACATACTGTCGCATCCCAGGTCTGGATGCATGCCATGGGAGGCCGCGAGGGGGTCATCGACACGGCCTGCAAGACCTCCGAGACAGGGCGCGACGCTGACCATGTTTTCACCAAGTCCTTATTACCCTTGTCTGGTTCCTCTATAGGTATGAGGATGCGGCAGAAGCCAGCGCTCACTTGGGCATACTAGTTTGCAATTGAAGGGCTCGCCTGATCCTCCAACGAGTTTTCTTCTACTACCACTACGCCACTGCATCTCAACATATTGCGCACGGGACATTCCACACCGAGCAAGACGCAAGGTACATCCAAAGGCGTCTTGTGAAGTCTATGGAGACACTGAAGCCTGGCAGCCGGTGTTCAGGGATCAGAGGGAGATGTTGAATGATGTTGAGGCAGTTCGGCATGTAGTCGAAAAGTCAACAGGAATGATTCATCTGCCAAAGTGCCGTGCTGAGTCTGGAGCATTGACGTACACGGCCTGTGTTGTGCAGCGGACCTTGCTTGTTCGCATGGCTTCAAGCCACAGGGATAAAGCAGGGCACATGCAAAACGGAGCGTGCCACAGCCGCCAGGGTGGCCTATGATGGCACAGCTCGGAATGCCTGCAATGCCAGAGACTCAGTGTTTCTTCTGCACAGCTCGCCAGAAGCTCCTGCATACCCGGCCACTGTACTTGCCTTCCCACCCTCTGGTATTAAGTTTCGAAATGTTTCGAAGTGCTGAGGACATTATCCAATTCCTTTATGGAGAGGATGGCATGGACGGGCTTTGGATCGAGGAGCTAGCTGCGCGAGCATGGCGTCCCTCAAAGCCTCCAGGTCGGCAGGGAGGTGTCGGTAAAGTGGAGCTCCATGCAGGATCAAACTCTGGAGATAATGACTTACGACAACCGGAAGCTCGAGAACACCTTCCAGCCGGGCAGCTCTGATTTCGGTTGCAGTTTCGTCGGGACTGGCCTGTCAAACAGCGCTTTCTCAGGCACAAGTACACTGACGCAGACTACGGGCTCGGTTGGCTGCCGACCCGCGTCCTGGAGCAGATTAAGGCACTTCTCGCGGAATCTCTCGCAATCTTTCGGGAAGAGGGGCGCGAGAAAGAGTGTTTGGTCAACGAAGTTTCGGAAAGGTGCAAGGATGGCTGCGGCATGCGACGTCTGTTGCTGTCACAAACGTGGTGAGACGTTCAGATAACATGTTGCGGCTGGCCGACTGCCCTGCACGGAAACCTGTTTAGACTCTGAGCTCCGACTCTGTGTCCATCGCCGCATAGCCCACAGAGCCTTTGTCAAAAACGTTGCCGAGCTCGGAATGTAGTTGCGGGAGACGGAGCTGGCAGACCCACCGCAGTGGCATGAAAGTAGCGAACAGGGCACACGTTTGGAGCACCAGTACAGTTTATGAGAAGCCCGGGAGCTCACTTCTAGCCTTCCGCCTGAGGGCATCGCCTGCAAGATGAAACTCTCCTTCAAAATTGCAGGTCAACAGTGATTACCAGCAACTCCTTGATGCTGAGCCTGGCACGCAGACGAGCGGGCTTGTGAAATGCTGTGTAGATTCCACAGACTTTGTCGATAGAATGTGGTGGACCCGAGCCGGTTCGAGTCTAGCGCGAGCGAGTAGTGGTCCATCCGATGCCCCTTACCTCAGCACTGCGATAAGGTGGGAAAGGCTGAAGACCATCAAGCAGCAGATCTGCAGTGAGGCCGGGATGGGAGGTTTGGGATCCAAGTATATCAAGTCGCGCGAACAGGGTTGATCATTATCGACAGTTGGGCTATGAGCAGCATGGAGCGTGCGATTGATCGGTTCATGCCCACAGCCAGAGAGCTAACTTATTGTGTCATGCAAGGTATACCCGGATGGTGAGACAAAGCAGCACATCCCGATCAACATCGCCAGGTGTTCACGGGAAAACGAGATTTATCACCATTTTGCGAGCGACAACTTTCCGGCTGCGCTCAACAAAATTTGTCATGCTATACTTCACGGCCAGCCACTGCTTTGTTTGCTGTGCATTTCCCCATTGACATTATCATTAGAAACTCAAGTGAGGAAAGCGCTGCTAACAACCGTGAAATGTCTCGGGCGTAAAGCCAAAGGAAACATTGAGCGGTGGGGTGTTATTCATGTGGGTGCGATGCTTTGCCTCGCGTCGAGGCTGCTGGACCGGGCTCGCAACCGTGTCGCGGACGAGGATGGCACTGAAGCGCAAGAGAGGCCCGTTGATTTCGTCGAAACTGGAAGTGTTGCAAGCCATTCATTCCAGTATATATTCGGCAATATGCCACATTCTCTCGTTCTAAAGTTGAGGAACGTAGAAGTGAATGCCTGCATCCGCCGTGCTGGCTGCGCAGCACTGTCCGAATGCGGTCGGCACAACAGGTATTCGCCCATGGAGATCGTCTACAAGGTTGAAAACTTGCTGAGGCAGCTGGAGGCACCTGCTGTGTAATGAGGCTCTAAGCATCTTCCGCTGTGAGCCAAAATGTTGCTAATGAAGAGGAAAAAGCCGAAGCTATGTTGCTGCCACCATTGTGGTAGTGGTGGTTGTGCCGCCTCTTCTCATTGCTGTTGATGGAAATCGTGTGATGGGCTTGCGCTTGCCTTACTGTTGCTCCTGCTTCCTGCGTTGCTGCGGTTGTTTCCGACGTTGGTATTGCGTATGGTGAAGATTGATGATGATGATGATGATGATCATGATGATGATGATGATGATGCAGATATTGATTGTGATGAGGATGACGATGAGGATGATGCTGCTGCCGATGATGGTGATGATGATGTGCGGTGTTGTTCACCGACACAGACTCACAGTGCAAGGTGACCAGGGCCATCGCAGAAGGCGACACCATCGGACGGGAAGTGGAAGACAACGCGAAGGCTCTCGGATCCAGTGGGTTCTCCAACTTGCCTTTTCATACTTCCCGACAGAGTTCGGCCAACTTGGAATTCGTGGAGCAGTTCTGTCATTGGCCTTTCAAGCACAAGTTGATGCTGTCTTAGGACTTCTCTGGCAGATAGAGGCTTTCATCTACAGTTTTGGCGGCAGTCGTTGGGTTCAGGGCCTAGTATCAGCTTGAACTGTCTTGGAGGAGTCAGTCGCACTGCAGAGGCCCAGACTCCCGAGCCGTCGCTGCGCTGGTTTGCTCCCGGAGTCCACTGCAAAAACTGCAGATCGTCCTCAACGCCCACCTCCGCTGCGCCTTGGCGTCGCGGAAAATCCTTGAGAAGGACCAGAGAACAGCTTCACGAGGGCTGCAACTTGTGGTACGATCTCTGATGTTTTAGGCATTGCAGAGCGCAAACGTCTGCAGAATCGAGCCCTCGGACGGCTCCCTGTCATCTGCATAGAACACAGCGTTTCTCTCGACGACCTAGCTTCGCCTGTTTCGGAACATACATGTAAGGATTTACTTGCAGTGTGCAGATGAGATTGCTGCAGCCAGATGCCCAGTGAAGAGTCGGGTAGTCCTGTCAGGAGAAGCTATCGAAGCAGTCTTTCGACTGGCTGATTGGCGAGGTCAAGCAGAAGTTCATGCAGCTTGCCTGACAGCTCGATGACAATTGCTGTCAGTGTTGTGAAATAGGCCTTGAAACGTTGTGTTAATGCAGCTAGTGTTGTTGGTGTTCTATTGTTCTCTTGGCCTAAAAAGCCGGACCAGTGCAATCGAACGTCCTCTCTCACCGATTTTGCGTCTCCCATGGACCCAAGTACACTCATGCACGGCCCGGAAAAGAATCGACAAGTTCAAGACATCCTGAATCTGTTTCGAGATGGATCTAGCTTGTGCACGACAAGAGTGTCTTTTCACGCGTTTCCAGCCAGCAGCCATTAATCGAGGAAGTCCCTGGTCCATCCAGGTGCAGCCGCCTCGCTTCAGGTTTTGCGAAGAGGGAAAGCGTTGCTGGTTGAAAGTATACACGAGAAGCTTCCAGCAGGCCCAAAACGACTATTGAAATTGCAATCGAAGTCATGTAAGGTGTTGCGACATGCTAGATCAAGTGTGCAACTTGTTTGCATAGAGTACCGTTGTCAGTCGGGGTCTTCTTCAGCACTCCGTTTCCGTTTGCAGTGAAGTGAGCCGAAAGCCTGACATCACCTGCGTAACAGCGATCTGCCCTCTGCCACTATTGGCTCAGAGCCCAGAGAAGTTCTCGGGGCCGCAGCTTGCTAAATCCTGGTCCGTCTGAGCTTCTTCGAGCTGGCATGCGTGGACCATACATCATACGTCATACAGCATATCATATGCATAATGTACATGTGCATGCATACATACATACATACATACACCTGCACACGTTTCTACAGCTCTCCTGGATTGACGTTGAGCTTTATCTGCCAGCTTGAAGAGTCAGCACATCCATATCCTCTCGACGATGGTTCCTGAATCTTCGAGGCCACGTATTTTCTCGAAGGGCCCTCGCTGCATGATCCTTGGTCAGATGATCCTCACGGTGACAATGGCTGCTGCAGGGGATGCAGTGCAGTCACAAAGCATGAGACAGAATGCGTTTACAGGTTATGTTAGTTGAAGACTTTGTCATGATCGGGGAAGTGGCATGAGTTGTGTTATCACGAGTATCGGGGAAGGCATGTTCACACCAGCTGCACGTCTGCAAAGCCGAGACCACCTATACATCCCAAAACCAACAGCACGAAGGTTGTATTGCCGTGCAAGGAAGCAGGATTCCTAGCTAGGCCTCTGCACTACTTCGTGCCAATGCGATGCGCAGTAGAGCTGTACAATCGAGAAGCAGGACGATAGCTTAATACAAGACAGGACGGGGCGTGATGCTCAAGAACTGAGAAGCGATCAACAGTGCATCACGCCTCGTTCATGCAAAAGGGAAGCTGCTGCGTGAGCCAGGGGAAGGACGTGCATGTTGGGACTTGTGGTAAATGCGTGGATGCTTTTGAGGGGCACAATTTCGGCTCCTTTGCTGCAATTGGGGTCTGAAGCGTGCAGGACCCATGTGATCCTCGGGCCCGAAGACACTGCCTCTGGCCTTTTGCTAGAGCAGGCGGAGGCCCGCGTCTCGAGCAGCTGAGCAGGGGAGGCGTTATTTGCAAGGACAGCTGTTCTGTTCAGTCGTTTCGGCTGGCGGAGCTTGACTCTGTCATCCAGACGTCATCCTGAAGGGATCCAGGTGATGCGCCAAGACTCTCTCCGCCACCCCAAACCTAAGACGAGAAATCAAGATCTTAGTGCGTGCTCTCCCCTGCAAGAACGGCCTCGCCCTTGCACCGCTGGCAATGCTGGCCGGTCTCCTGTTCCTCATGCCGGCGGTCGCAGCCATCCGCGCCCGGGCGCTTGAGGTTCTGATGAGAGAAGGCCTATCTCGTGTATCCCCTACATCAACTTTGCCAGAATGCCAAGCCCGTTCCCACAACATGAAACATCATTGTAAAAATCCGTAGGTGCATGTTTATGGGATTTCATAGGTGTCGCAATTCGGAGTGCCTCTTTGTAACCCTTCCGTTTAGTGTCTGCAGACCCTGCAATCTCGCGCCTCTTTCCTCCTGCAGTCCGGCAGTCCGACGCACCTGTAGTCCTGCCCATGGCCCCAGCGTGAGAAGAGGAACGATTGGGAAATGGAGCTCTCTCACTTCGAAGACATTTTTGCTCAAAAAATCAGGGATCTCTAACCAGTGACATAAACAAGTGAAAAGGCTGCACGCATCGTATAGGCGAATTAACATGGCGGAAATAGTGAAACATCACTTCAGGCAAAGGCGACGACACCAATCATCAAGGCAGATGTTCCTTTTTGCATCCCCGTTTCTTCAAGTTCAGACTACTTGAAATTTCACCTGACTCACGCTGAAGTATAAGCCATCAGTTCAAGCCGAGCGAAAACATGCTCTCTTTGGCCTAGGCCTTGGAAGAGTGACTCTTGCAAGCACTTGGCTTTGGACTTCAGACTGATACGAGATCGGACTGCGGACTTGTTCGCTGTTGCAAGATCGGCGGTTGACTGCGTCGATTAATGTCTCAGACAGGACGCGCAGGACTCAATTGTGGGATCATCTGAAACCACTTGCGACTGAAAGTGACTGGTGATACTCCCCACATTGGTAGTCATCATAATGAGACCTTTGAGGTGGCATGGGGTCATCTTCGTGATCACGGCCATGCTGTCCTTCATTCACGAGGCTTGCTGAATGTTGGAACTTGGAACTCCTGCTTAGTTCTCCAGCAGTAAATCTGCAGCTTCTAACACGGCACGGCAGAAATCACGATCCCGTGTTTGAAGTTCTCTTGACGTCACCCATCTCCTGATAACCCGGCGGATTGCGCATCTCCGCTCCGGAACACAGATATACGTTGGCAGGTTTCGGCAAGCCTCAACTTCGGTGCCTAAAGTGAACAGGTTACTTAAGTGCGGCAAGGCTTTCTGAACCACCGTGTGCAAAGGGGGCGGCTTTCGGGACACATTTCATCGCCATGGGGGCCAAGCAGCCTTCCAAGAGGCTGCTTGAGTGGTGCAGCTGGGGCATTCGCTCTGCAGATCTGTGCTGCAGCAAGTCTTGCAAGGTTTGCGGAGGCTCCTCTCGGTCAGCTCCTACCGCATGCACCCGAAGTTATCTTCATATGTTGGGCAGGACATGCAATTCTGCCCTTGACGTCGCGTGCCTTGTCCCTGATAATTTACCACGGCGCCGTGGAAATCATACTCCGAGCTGTGCAACAGCAGTGTCTGAAAGGCTCCCTTTGCTCATGCGCGCCTTCGTGGCAACAGTAGGAGTCTACCGGTCTATGCTCTCCGAGATGTACTGGCAAGCATCAACCGCCTGGCAGGATTGTGTTGAATCACTGGGCGGAGCATTCTGGGAGCTTCGGCTAGGCAAAGCAGACTGGCCAGAATTGCATGCGACCTATGGACGGTCTGTTTTTGGTACCCAGAATCACCTGCAAGTCTTCATGTGTGCTCCAGGCATCTTCCAGCATGACCAGTGGCTCCCTCCCGTCATTGCTTGTGGCCAAGTTGAGAATCTAATCAAGGAAGTTTTACCTCTGTCTCTACGTCTTGCATATCCCGATATCTTTTTGCATGGGGATGGGCGCCTGCAGTTGCCTCCTCCCAGAGGTACCGGCGTTGTGCAGGGTGGGGAGGGGCTGGCCGGCCAGGCCCTTCTTTGGGACCTCAGAGCCAGGGCCGTCAGATCTGAGGCCGTCCCAAGTTCGGAAGGCCAAGGCCGTCTCCGGGCCGCTGTCTGTATCGCCGGTCTGGCAAGGAGTCTTTGGATGCCGGAAGTGCACAAGTCCATCGCTGAGAATGTGACTCGAACGCTGGGTGCAAGGACGCAAATCTTCTATGTGCTGGACCTGCAGGGCCGCAAGCTGCGAGACTTTTCCGCTGCCTTTCGAATGGTGCCACCCGACCAGCTGGCTTTCTACGATGAGCGCAAGGGCATATCGGGCACGTGGTCAAAGCTAGCAAGATGCCACTGGACACCGGGAGACAACAGCCACCATGTGTTTGCCAAGTTCCAGACCTGCCTTCACATGATCACCGAGGCAGAGAAGGCCCAGGGCTTTAGATTCCACTGGGTCCTGCGATTGCGTCCTGACATGGCCTGGATGGCACCCATCGGGAACCTCGGAAATTTGGATTCCAACTCGGTGCACATTCTGCGTAAAAAGACCTTCCCGTATCCATCGGACACTGCTGACACCTTTGCCATCGTCCCTCGGAAGCATTTGAACTCGTATTTTGGAACAGGCTGCCCCAATGAGCGGGATGTGCGGTGGGCCTACCATCGTAGAATGTGCTACGGTCTCTCATGCAATGCGACAGGCTGCTCGACGATATCTGAGTGTGCACTGCAGATTCGACTTGCATCTCGCTCTGTGCCAGTTGTGGCGTTTCCACCACTGATGCAGGTTGTGCGTGAATCTGTGTGTCATGCCGGCGACATGAAATGTCTTTCGGGATGGAAGCACACTTTCTTGGCTGCCCAGATGAGCCAGAAAGCAGGGAGTGCATGCCTCGACTTGCTTTAAGGTTCTTCATGTGTTGCAAGGCTTTGAGGCTTTTTTCGCTCGAACGTTTTGCTTTACCCGCGAAGTGTGGGAGGTTGCCCCTCCACTCCCCACTCCAATGCTCTATCACCTGTGCAGTGATCGTGATACAACGACAACTCAGCCGAAGCATTGTTTCAGGGATCCTTTGATTTTCACCTGGAAGGCTTAGTAATGTCTCATGTGTTCCAGAGCGTTCCGTCATGAGAGGCGGTGGACTGCAATGTGCTCCCATCATCTTTGGCGCCTGTTCTTGCCACAGGCGCGATCAGTTGGAATCGACATGCAACCAAATGTAGGCTACACAAGCATCAGATATTATGAAGCTAGCTAGCAGGAGTCAGGAGAGGAGGATAGCAGATATGGAAAGAGAAGGGAAGGGAAGAAAGGAATGAAGCAAGCAAGGGGGACAGGCAGAAAGCTAGGCAAGAGGGAAGAAGGAACGAATGCAACGACCAGCTGTGATGTTATGTTCGGAAACGGAGGCTCTCTTCACGCCCATCTCCGACGATTTCCCCGTGCCCCTGCTTGCTTGTTTGTTGCACACACAGCATCAGCAGCCCTTTGAAATCAAGAAGATGAATTCTGAATCTATTCATACACCGGATCTTGGACGAAGAGATTCACAGCTTGCAAAAGTGTGGACGTATACGGTACTGTAACGAATTTGAAAGCAGCTCCTATTGCATACTTGTGCAGTGCGTATGACAGAACGCGGGATACTTGGTATAGTAATAGTACAGTAATGGTCCAACTCTGTTGATCGAGTGTAGGTCCTACAGCAGAATGAAGGAACAAGTGTACCATGTGTACATGCATTGAATATTGTACCATGTCCCGCATGCTTAACCACAGCAAAGTACTTATTCGGCCCACAGAAATCCGGCACCTATCGACACTTGCCCACAGGCCTTCGAAAGTACAGACTAGCACAGATATCAATAGCACTTCCAAGTGGAAAAGTATTATACTGGACTCATCTTGCGGCCTGTGGAAGCACCAAAGAGCGGAAAGGCATGAAGCGAGGAGGCAGATGGACAAGGATGACGACATGGAGTGAAGGGAACCATTTTGAAGATGTGCGTGCATGCCTCAATAAGGATTCAAGGATCATTTCTATCCACCATATAAGAAATAACATCATGTCGTTGTGGCCCAGAGCCGCGAAGGAGCGTCTGTAGCGTGAGCAGTGGCAGGAGCAGCAGCAGCAGCAGCAGCAGCAGCAGCAGCAATAGCAGCATGTAGTAGCAGTGGCAGTGGTCGTGGTCGTGGTGGTGGTGGTGGTGGTGACAGTAGTAGTAGTAGTAGTAGTAGTAGTAGCAGTAGCAGCAGCAGCAGCAGCAGCAGCAGTAGCAGCAGCAGTAGTAGCAGTCGCAGTCGTCGTCGTCGTCGTCGTTGTCGTACTCGTAATGGTCGTAGTCGTAATGGTCGTAATAGCAGCAATCGCGTTGATTGTTTGTGTTGTTGGTGTGTAGCTGTCGTTGTGGTCATTGTGGTCTTGGTCGTGGTGAAGGAATAATGTAGTAGAAGGAATAGAATCAACAGAAGAAGTACTGCGTAGTGCGATAGTGCATAAGCATGTGATCGTGCAGCATTTGGAACAAGCATCACTCGCGGTGGAGTTCTCCTTTTCCGGCTGGAAGTCCACGCAAAGGTGCTGCAATGCTTGTTGCTGCTTGTCACTTGACTCTCATCATCTGTTGAAGCCATGAAGAATCCATGTTTGCGAGGCCTGTCATACTTGTTGTTGGGATCCTGGGTTCCCACACGAGAAACCTAAACATGTTCGCTGCGAGAAGAGCTGAAGGGTTTGTGGGTTCGGTTCAAAACCTCGTGGGCAAGGCCCTTTGCATCAGTGGGTACGGCTGCTCGACTACGGCAGCTACTTGGCTGAGCTTGAGGGGTATGGAATCATGCTTGTGTTTGCTGTGTGTTACTTGAGAAAGCTTTCGGATCTTCTGCCGTGCATAGAAATGCTAATGCTTTCTGGTTCCCTGTGTTTGATGTTCTGGCGTTCTCTTCGAATGCACATAAGTCTCGATTGCCATGCATGCTGCTGGCTCAACTAAAGCTCGGCTGAAGTGGCTACGTAAAGTTACTGCTAGGACTTGTTTTCTCTTCGAGACCGTAACGTCGTGTGCTGAATTTGGGTGACACAATCAGTTGTTGAGTGTTTTGCTGCCTGTGGGCGCGTCAGTAAAACTGGTTTCAAACTCCGAAATCTGCAACGCATCAGTGCACATCTCAAGATAGCTGAAAATGTCTGCACGTCAGCTCCTCCGCAGCGTGCCGCAGCAATGCGAGATTTGGCGCCAGCTTCACATTTTAGAACAGCATGACAGAAGGGTTTAGACCACCGCACAGGTAGGATCCTCAAAGGGTTTGAATGAAGAGGACGTCTTCAAACGTCCGGCTCTTTCATCATTCGGTGTTCTCTTGCATCTTACGCATGTGTGTTTACACCGCTGCCATTTACTGCCTGCGCGGCTTCATTTTCCAGCCTGGCTAACGCTTCGCAACTTGCATGTGTACTCTTATATCCTACAGTCAAGACATGTTACGATGCTGACTATGGAAGTTACACGATCGTGCTTAGGTAGATTACACGAGAACCGTTTCAGTACAGGGTCGCACTTCTTCCGCCACAGGCACCCTTGTAGTATCATGGCACGTGCCAGTGCAACCTACGATCTGTTTTGCTTCTTCAGGCTAGTACTCTGTCTCTGCAGCTTCTGTCATCTAGCACTGCATGCTTCTTCCACGGCTCGGATGTTCCGTCGCCATATTTTTTGTAGTACGCAGCACCTCTGTGTCTGTATCTGTCGTCATAGGGCTTGTCGCATCTGCTCTTTCAAACTAGCCGTGGCACTATATTATTCGGAGGGGTTTTTGTCTGGCATGCTGTGGCTTGGTTTTGCAGAGTTTTGCAAATGCATACGCGAAGATTGCCGTCTGTATGCTCATAATTGTGGTGGATTCATTCTATCGCAGCAAGCTTTTGTGGCGTGGTCTTCTGCTTGACCATAGTCTTACTTAGAGTCGCTTGGCTACATTTGCCACCATGCTTCTACAGTCTGTCGGACCGATGCGCGGCAAAGTTGTTACATTGTGCAGGCGATGCGGCATGCAAAGCTGATATATTTTGCTGCTGTCGTTCCTGTCTTGTAGCCAGAAGCTCCTAGGCATGACTGCATTTATCCTGTTGCTGCACTGTGTGCTTATACAGTACTCTATCACTGTACGGTGAGAGCCCCGAATGCCCTGACTTTCTCGAATCTCCAACCGTTAAACGTCCTGAATTTTCTGCTACTAAGTGATCGTTCTTCACTTGCTTACCTTCATCTACAACCCTAGAGCGAGTCGCAGATTCCGAAATCGCGCAAACTCCGCAAAACTTTGCAGACTGTCGGGAATGTGGTGGAATTTTTTCGTGGAGATTACGCAGTTTAGGGACATGGAGGCGGTTTCAACGGTTTAGGATACTTCGTATCTTTCCTGAAACATCTCTTCCGAGTTGTTGGTTTCGGTAGTTTAGCAAAGTGTACAGTAGCAGTTTGGCTGGAAGCTCCAGAAAAGAGCCTTGCAGGGCGCCTGCAGAAGTTGTCATTCCCCTTATTGTTCGCCTGCTCGATACTACAGTGATGCACTGCATTCCGCAAGATGGCCCCAAACGCTGCGGCATGCTTGCATGCATGCATACACAAAACACACGGTACACAGACAAGTGTATATGCTCGCAAAGGCAGGTTATACAGTCTACATACACATGAATGCCCTTGCATACATGCATGTTGTACATATATATATATATACATACACACACACACACACATGCATGCATGCAGCATACATACCTCGACCCCCAACCCCCCTCTCCCATGGTACAAGTACACGCCGGTGCCTTCACACACACACGGGGCAACTCCACCTCAGTCTTGCTGCAGTCGCCACAGAAATATTGAATGTATGCATACCTATATATGTAGATGCACTTATGTCCAAATCATTACACATTCCTTTCTGTATTTGGTTGCTTTTTGCAGTTATGTTTCCGGAAACCGTGGTGTCTCGAGTGGCCACTCCCGCCAACTCCAACGTCCTCTGCAATCGGTTGGAATGCTTTGCTTAAGTTGGAGAAGAGCCAGAAAGAAGAGGTTCAAGCAGGCTATCATACAGTTGGACAAGCAAGCATTCTGAAATTCAATTCACATATTATTGTATATGCGTGGCATAGATTATAGCATGAACATCGATGGGCCTTCAGACTTCTTTCGCAGGCCTCTACTTCTGTCTGCTGCAGCTTGGCTTCGTGGTCTCAGGGCCAGAGGCCAGGGTATGGAAGGTCAGAGTTGCATCCAGAAGAGAGATGGGGCTGTCAAGTCTATCCGAAGTTGCTGGTTCCAGGTCTGGCGCCTAAAACAGCCGGAAGAAACCCGCAGGATCCCACTGTCCACAGCGAGTACCGCGGAGCTGACATGGCTGGAGTTCCCATGGACACTCAGGCTGTCTAGTGGCTATATGTAACTATAGTACTTACTTGTATAGTGTGTTCTCGAACTGGCCGGGTGGCTTTGTTGAGTTGGGCTTGTAGCGGTCAACTTTCTTCATTTATATCTGGTTCACTGCAAGAACCGAGGATGTGATTGTGATCCGCCTTGGATCGGTCGTGGCAATGTTCTTGCTGCTTGGATGGCACTGAACCACAGAGCCCAGGCTACACCGCCACACCATCAGATGCTGATGCGAGCCCCAGGGATGAGACAACTGAATAGGGACATGAGATGATGTGTTGCTTTGTAGATGGACTGTCAGGCAAGGCATTCGCCTGAGCTGAGCAGTCAATGTGTGATACGTACGATCCGTCAACCCACACGGCACGGAAGCCTTATCATGCTTCACCTGCGACACCATCACCATGAATTGTTGGTTTGCATGTCCAATGGTCAAAAGCATAGATGGCTGCAGCAATCCTGCAACATCCCGCGTGTAGCATGTAGCCGAGGTTCTTGTGCACCCGCACCTCGTGGCTGGTCCGGGCCATGAGTATGATTTCGGAAGAGATTCAGAAGGAATTATACCGTATTATATCTTTTGAAAGAGAAAGAGTATCAAGTAAAGGGAACAGCCAAGGTACCTCTTGGACACGATACGGAAACTCATGTGCCGTCAATGCTTGCTTGCGCAAGTCTTGTGTGACATCGATGTGCGGCCTGTAACTGCGCATTGCACGCAGGACTTCCACTGGCGCCTTGGCTCCATCAGTTTGCTCAGCTCCGGTATCGCTTCATGACCATACCAACTCAGCTTCGACAGAACCTCTGCTCAGCTCTTAGGCAGATTTGGATTTTCTTGGAGGTCGTCTGGCTTTCAGGCCTGGTGTCGAGCTGGCCGATAGCCAAGCTCTAGGCATTGCTTTAGATGGGCAGGCTTTTCTTTCTTCTGGCTCCACCCTCGCCGACGCCTGTTTGCGACCGAAGCCGCCCGGCATGACAGTCTCATCCGTCGGTTGCAAGACAAACTTCAGATATCGAGTGGCCGACAGCTACTTTCTTCATCCTTAAGTTTGGATCTGAGGGAGCAATTTCTGAGCTTTGGGCACGCAGTCTTTGACACCGGCGGTTGCACTTGTCGCCAACTAGGTCCTCCTGCGAACGCGCTTCTGGCTGCGAATCTGGAAGGCGACCCACGTGGAGAGGGGCCTTCGGGGAAGTCCAGTCGTCCCACACCTCCGCTTGAGATTCCACGGCATTCTCCGTGAGAGGTGAGATCTGCTCAAGTGACATTTGGTACTTTTACCTGCAATCAGGTTGGGAGCCTGTGTCCCAAACTCTTGCCGTGAGCAGTGTTCTGTTAACATCTCCGAGCTGTCAGCTCTTGTCTCGCTTCTCTCAAATCATTCCAGGCATGTCTTTTCTGCTGCGGCTTCAGACTACAGCCTTGCTCGTGAGATGGGAACCAGCGAGTTTGTCAGTTGTTCTTGTTCCGGATCAGCACAAGCCAGCCCTGAGACCCACCGAGAGGCTGCAGTGCTGCCTTTGGCGACACTGACAACTCTGCTGGTAGTGCTTCGCCCTGACTGGAGAAGTATGCAGGTGCTGGAATGATTGAATACGACCCCAGACCCTGTTTCGAGAGCCGATAGCCTCAACTGCTGCTAACCCTGGCCGACCACTCCATGAAGTTGTTTATTGGCAAGTTCGCAGACGCAAACACTTCAACTTGAAACCGCTGCATGGCTTTGTTGCTTATCGTGGTTTTATCTTCATCTTTGCATCCAGCCTGTCACTATCGATCCTCAAGCAACATTGATACTCACTTTGCAATCGGTCATGCCATGCAGGAGCAATAGGTCTAGCTGCTGACATGTTCGCAGTAGCAGAATAAGCATACAGTAGTCGTTGACACGTCCGCAGTGTCAGCAGTAGTATGACCAAGACCAAGGGGCCGGTGATGATAGAACTATGCCTACAGTTGGGTCGCACTTGCTGCACCTGTGATTGACAGTGTGTATTCTAAGTTGTTCTTGCGGCATTCTTCGGTTGCTCTCTGACGATGACCGTGCGCAAATTTGTCACACCGATTGCCATTGCTGACGTTTTTGTTTGTGTCTTGCGTTTCACGGACGTTGTTGTCGTTGCTGCGTTGCCGTTACCGTTGTCATTGTTGCAATCATCATAGTGGTGCTGGTGCTGGTGCTGGTGCTGGTGGTCGGGTGGTGCCCTCGGTAGCACGGAAACTATGTCGAGCTCTGGACCTCGGATTCTTTTGCGTGTCGTGGGTACAAGAGCCAAGTGAATTATGAGAACGTGTTCAAGATGCACAGCGTAGCGCTGCATGTCGCTTTACTGCAATGCGTGGCAGGCGAAAGACCAATTGCCCTGACTGCTGCTGCTGCTGCTGCTGCTGCTAGTCTTGCCTGTGTCGTTTCGGATCTTCATCAGGCGGGCCCTTAAGTAATTAGGTGTCCTGGGTGTTAGCACCAAGGTGGGCATTCCAAGTGCTGTTGCATCGGAGCAAGGGCTTTAGCTAGCGTTGGGGGCGGTGAGCACATAAACGCCGCTGGCACCTTCCATGGCCCTATCTGTGATGTGTTCTGCATTCTGTGCCACGTGTGCATTCTTTGTGCCGAGTTGCTGTTGTTTGTACTTGCCAACATAATCGCGCGTGTTCGCATCATTTGTCAGATTTCCACTGTTGCTATCTTCGTCCTTGTGGCAATATACCACAGCCACAGCAGCATAATCGCTGTCTTGGTTCATCGGTTCTGCTATTATCGTCCCCAATCTGGTTTGGCGCATCATGTTTGCAGGTATTTATTGTGTCTGTCCGTCCGTCTGTCTGTGTATGCATGCATGTAGCTGTGCGTCGATCGTAAGAACATGTATGGCTGGCGAACTGTCCCTTTCATCTATTTCCTGTCGGACTTCGAAACATTGGTTGTCCAGTCCAAGTCGTGATCATGGAACATTTCTACCCAGGCACTCTCCTCAGCGGCCAAAGATGTCGTGCCTGTGGCTTGTCGGACAGCATCTTGTCTGAAATACCGGCTTTGTTCGCTCGAGGACGCAGGCAGAGGTTCCGGCGAAAGGAGACCAGACTCCAAAAGGCAAGGCAGACGCTGCCAGTGGTTGCAGATGGTGGGAAGGCAGGTCGTCAATGAAGTGAAGAGTGGAGGCAGTGGAGGGACAAAGCGGGGAGAGGGAGCCGAAATGCCGAGGTGCTCGCAGGACTTTCCGTCCGAACCATCGACATCATCGCACAGGGTGGACAGGCTTGGAGCGTATCCCGTACGAACTTTGCCAGATTTAGATATAGGTCGTGGTGCCACCAAAGACTTTCCCGTGCCAACATGCTTTGACAGCACGCAACCTGGTCGAGCCGCTCTGGATCCAGCAACCTCGTTCAGCAACTCTGACG
The DNA here is from genome assembly GCA_905231915.1 of Symbiodinium necroappetens. NCBI lineage: Eukaryota > Dinophyceae > Suessiales > Symbiodiniaceae > Symbiodinium > Symbiodinium necroappetens. The sequence goes on along the minus strand of CAJNJA010040030.1, from coordinate 34,866 downwards.
AGAAATACAAGCATGCTGAGTATAACATGGCAGCACCTGCACAAACTCTAGAGTATCGAAGAATGAGCCAGAAACCACACACACACACACTTCCGATGTAGCCACATCTTTGCATGGCTTCGACGCGGGACCGCTGTCGAGGGCTGATACTAGGTCTTTGCGCCGGTGACCGCAATGGAGGCTTCCCCGCTGCCCGAATTGTCTTCAGATTGCCACGTCAACACATGTGTGGTAGTATAGGCTCATAGGACATACCGGGACATGCCATGTCTGACCAGTGCATGGTATGATTGTTGGCCCGTGTGGTATCTGTGTTTCTTGAGCCACGATTCTATTGGATGCCGGTGTGGCTCTTTAGCCCCTCTGGTTTCAAACTGCGCAAGCCTGGCGGCTTGATTCAATTCAGGACCCCAGCGCCTGGCTTTGCGCCTGGCAGAGGCGTGGATTTCGCGGAGAATGTCGGAATTGGTTGCCGCTAGCTTGTAGGGAAGAGGGAGACTGTGTGAAGCTGATTGTCTAAATCTTCGCCGAAGATTGAAACAGTCACTGCCAATTTTGGAGGCAGCTCACTCCAAGAATCTGGTCGCATCGGGGCTTCGTCGTGCCTGGCTTTGAAAACAGCCCTTTCATTACCGCAGCAGCAGTGGCTCGGATGGTGCACTGTGAGGTTACATCCGCTGGGAGAGTCCGCGATCTGCCGCCGCTGTCTGGGCCTCTCGGGCCGAGGAAGCCTTGCCGCCGGAGCCCGAGGCGGGGAAAGCTGCGCTGGTTCCCTTTCTCGGGGCCCTCGCTCCTTCGACTGGAGGCCGCTTTCGACACCGGCGCCGTCTTCGAGGAGGTGATCCCGAAAGTACGAGACTGGGTCATTCGGCTGCTTAGAATACAACCTTCACTCACACCTTGGATGCCAGTCCACTTTGCGGTACTACGTAGGTACTGGACGACATGCCCCATCGCCAGTCGCGAATCGTTGCCAGAAACCGTCCAACTGCCTAGGAGTCCATCAAACAACTGGCTTGCGCATAGCCTCTGTCCACTCGAGCTGCACGACACACTCGCCTCTGAGGTGGAAAGCTGCCTCTCTGACCCTCAGATTTGAGTAGCAGAGAGCTTTCGACTGTAGCTAGTTCTTTTGGTATCTGAACCTTTGGACATTCCTTTGAACCCTGAGTCCTGCCGTCAAAGTCTTTTAAGGACGGAAGGCCTCTTGATGACGACGCGCTGTTGGCCCGCGCTGACCACGAGGCTACTATTGTCAGAGGTCTGTGTTGGCAGAACTGTCTCTAAATGCAGCAGATACCGTACCCATGATCTCAAGCATGACGCAAAATCTGTGGTGCAACTTCGCCAGGGCACGGCTAGACTGCTTAATTGGCCATGCGTCACAAGCCTGTTGGCGGGATGAGTTACGACCGGTAAGTATAACCACAGCGCATGGGTTTAAGTGGGGCTTCAGCTGGTAGAGTGCATCCGCGGGGCAGCATGCAGAGAGTAAGCTTCACGAAACGGATGCAAGACTGTGAGCTGTGTGACGAGGTGGAAACCAGCCAAGCATTTTAGGATTCAGCCGGTTGAAGAAGATCCAGCCATGCACGGGGTATATTATCTTTCTCTGTCTCCCTCTCTCTCTCTCTCTCCCCCTCGTCATGTTGTAATTCGTGGAGTGTTGCTCGATGTTAATGTGAATTGAAATTAATATGTGCGAAGTGTCAAGCAAAAGTGAGGAGCCCTTCTTGCCGACACGTGTCAGAAACCCCTTGTAGCTGCGGCAAGCCGATTGAGACGCATACTTGACAGGCCTGCTAAAAAACAATGTCCAGTTACTTCTTCTGCTCGTCCATGTCGTGGCTCAAGGCAGCGGAAGCTTTCCGGCGTCGGGCCTCTGCCGGTGTAAGCCCAGCACATCGCAACTCCATCTACGCTGCAGTGCGGCGCCTCCTGGCTTTGTTAAACTGAAAAGCCGAATTTAGACTGTTGGCTGTTCTGGCGATCTTCTGAGTCAGCCGTTCGGGAGCTTGGGTTGGCCCAGACTGATAGGGAAGGAAGAGGTCAACGTGCTGCTGCAATCCCGCCGACCTTGGCATTCAATATCAGCGCGTCATGCCCGAACCTGTCCTGCACGAATTGAGTCCATCTCGCTCTGCTGCAGTGCAAGAGCAGAGTACCTGCGGATATGGCGGAACAAATCTCTCTTGCTCGGTGCTCGGCCTAGGACTCTCCCTCCAACAGCTGGTGGACTCCTGCGTGGCAGAGACCCGGCTCACTCACCACCATCCTGAGGCTGAAGACGGGGGGAGATACTTCTGACAGCTTCTGCACAGAAATCGGGTTGCGGATTGTTACGTCTCCGGAGAGGCTGTGGCAACATCGGTTGCGACAGCTTTGCTGTGCCGTTTCTTGATCGAGGGAGTGCCACTTTGCAGAAGCACCAGAACCAGCCTTGCAGATGTTGGCAAGGGCTTGCTTGCCCACCAAGATCACAGAGTAGCCCTGAGTACTCCCATCATTTCCACGCCTCAACGGACACGTACCACGTTTACACTGCCTGCAGAGTCTACAATTAATTTGAGGGCGAATCCTTACCTAAACCTTGCTTCTCCGAGGAGCTTGCAGCAATCGGCCAGAGAAGCACTCCCTTGGCTTCCTGAGGAGTCGATCAGAAGCTTCACGAGACCAGAAAGACCATGATCGGTGCCGCATTTGCTTTCCCAAATCTGCAACACATTAATATAGCATCACCACATGGTGGATGCCGGCCCCGGCAGGTATTCGTGGTATCCCCGGCAAGCCAACCTAAAGACAGACAGTCTTGAAGCTTTGAACAAGCTTGCCTGGACAGAAATTCCTGAGTGCGCCACGTTTGACTAGGATGCGCCAGACACCCTGCGTGTCATGCGGGTGGCATCAGAGGGTCGCTTCGATGCAGCGCCGACACACAGAGACGCTTTCCTTGGTTATCGCAGTTGGATAGAGGTGCTGTGTGCATGGAGTGCCCAGTGCCAACAGTGATGGCTCACCTCACATTTCCAGTCTCGTGTTGCGTGCTTCCACAAAACGCTCAGACTGCTATGCCTGATATGCCACACAAGTCAAGATCGAAAGTCGTTGCTGTAATAAAGATCACAGGCTCGGAAGATGTTGCGATGTTGGCTTTCAGTCGTAACACTCCCACTGAGATGCATTCATTCTTGTTGCTGTAAGGATGGCTACTCTCCTCTTGCGTTGGAGTCGGCGCTTCATTTCGTGGGAAACTACCGGAGCCTTGTCTTCGAGAATGTGCTTCCGCTGTTGCGGTGAGCGCGGAAGAGGAATTGAACAGATCATGGATAAGCACACGGCTCGACGGCACACCCTGGCTCAGGACCTTTACCGGCGCCCTTCTTCAGAGCATCCAGTTTGCAGGGCCGGACAATTATTGCCCTGCTCGGGAGCCAAGAAAGGAAGCACATTACACCCCGAACTGCGTAGTGCCCCTTCCATCGTGCTGACTTCCCAGGTGTTGGTTGGTGCTTTGGGAGGTGCGATGCATCTGGGACGCAAGTTTGCAAACTGTTCCAACGACGATATGAAGGTCTTACTTAAGATTCCAAAGTCCGAAGACTGCAAAAGTCCAAGGTATGGTGACAGCACCTGCACAGCAAAGGACGACGAAGTCTGTGGGGTACGAGCAACACAGTTTCTTGGAGATGAAGTTGGCCTCCAACCTTGAGCCTCTGCAGAGAAGTTTCCCTGTCCGAATCAGGCTTATGCACAAGCAGTGTGATGAAGCTCACCGCTCCCGCGTCCTCGCTCTGGCCGATGCTTTGGCAAAGCACTGGCCCGACTGAGAGCGGCGCCCGGCCCGGACGACATTCTGCTCGAAAGATGGGGCGGCATCCGTGGCTCCAGCTCACGCTCCGTTCGTGTTTGTCACATGCAAAATCCGAGCCGATGGAAGAGGCCAGAAGGCCTCGCACAGACCCCATGCCAGCTGATTCTGTGACACATGGCGGCAGCTTGCGTGAAAAAAGCACCAGACCGAGCGGATGGAAGGGAAGAGGAATAATCTGCGAGCTCATTCCGATATCTCGTGAATCCGTAGTGCAGACAAGCTACCAGCTACATAAGCTGACACCGTACTATAGCAGTGAGACGAGAGCCGCGAGTGGCTGCGAAGCTGTGAGTCTCAGTTGACATCCATTTGTCTCCAGGGCGATGCGCTGCGGGAAAGCCAGCGGCTTCAAGAAGCTCAGGCCGGGTTGGTAGGTACGAGGTTATTCAGTGTGTGTGAGCTTACTTCCGGTACCTCATTCTTCTGCGATGTGCTTGTGTGATCCGGTGCAACTATTCTCGTTTCACCACATGATGCACAGCCGCAGCGTTGACTGCAAGAGCACGTGCTGAGATCGATAAATCTAGTCGGGTTTGCCGACATCCGTGAAGGTCCATGCTGGCACAGTCACTTGCCAGCTTCGTGTCTGTTTTGGCTGGGTAGGCAGTGATTGTGTTCGTATTCTGGCACATGCAGCTCGTGCACCGAGCTAGAACAAACATTCAAAGCCTGCTCTTGCTTGTCGAAGTTCTCAGAAATCAGCTCTTGCGCACTGCATGACTGCGTTGCCTTGGGCCCAGCTATAGGCCTCACGACATGATTTTGTTGCTGTGCCTCGCCTGCAGGGTCTGTCGCCCTCCTGGAATCCAGTGGTTGCACAACACCTGCTTGCTGCACCAGGCCTGTCCATGGATGTTGGGAAGCACAGCCTTCCGAAACGGTTCCATGAGTTGTGCTAGCAGAAAGCATCAGCACAAGCTGGGGTTGGCCTCACCATAGTAGCTGGCGAAGCAGGATGAATGGTGGGCCGGGCATCCACGATGTTTGAACGGCACGAACATATGGTGCAGGCGGCAAACTTCGTCGATCATAAAGTACGGATAAGTCCGCCGTTCCCGAAAACGGTCACCAAGGTTTCTCCCCAAACACAATGGTAACTCTATGGGGGTTTTTACGTTAAGTGTATGTGAACCCGAGGTGTTCCGTGGCTCAGATTTTGGGCTCAAGTCCCATAAAGCCCACAGCCTACGGCCCGATCTGCGGGCACGCGTTTTTCCATTGGCTCATCGGGCTCGTCCCAGGGTTTTGAAGACAAGGATTTTGGAGGTGGTGCTTTTTAAAGGCTGGAAATGCCTCAATTCCTAACTATGTCACTATGATGCGTACTGGCACTTGGTGGTTTGCTCCGGCATGTTCTTCACACCACAAGTCCCGCTCGCGCTCCTGCCTGCGTGTGGTGATCTGGTCTGCGACTCGTGTTTCCGCGTCCAAAATCGATGCTTCCAGCACAGTCCCGCATGCAAGACAATCGTGTTCCCAAAACGTCCCGCGCGCATTTAGTTGCTCAACATGCTCCAAGCACCTCGAACCATAGCAGGGCCAGTGTTGGTGTGGTTGTTATGGTGGTTTTGGTCGTCGCAGTCGTCCTTGTGGTCGTCGTAGGTCATGGTCATGCTGATGTTTGGTCGTAACGGTGCTCGTGGTCGTGGTCGTCGCGGTCGCGGTGGTCGTCCTGGCACCCTCGGGGTGTACAGTGTGCATGGTGCGTGGTATGGTGATCTGCGTTGGCAGTTTTGTTTTCGATTGAACTTCCTGAAGGAAGGACGTGATCCTACGTAGCGGTGATGTGTAGGCTCCGAGATAAGATGTTGCAAGACGCAGGCACACCGGAGCATTCAAGTAGCTAGCGCGTGCTGGACAATGCCTGAAGGTGTCCTGGGTGTGCCGACCATCATCGCCAGCCTTGCGCCTTGCACGTGAAAGTCAGCTCTCAGCCGGGCGAGTCCTACGACCTGCATCTCCTAGCGGAGTATGGCACTGCATGTGTTCACGGGCTTCGGTTTTTTTCTTGGCTTCCCATCAGTGCATGGCTCTTTCCAATCGCAGCTGGCCTCGGCCGTAGGTAGCACATGCAGCGTGCAGAGCTGCTTGGCACTGGCCGCTGTTGAGTCCTGGGTCAGCAAGAAGACGTTGCCAGCTGCTGTCGCGGACGAGCTTCTGAGCTTTTGCGTTGCACATGTTCTTTTAATGTCCATACGCCAACCCCTGAAGGGCTGCTGAGGGCACAGGTCTGGGACGCAGAAGCAGACTTTGCCCGAGAGTCGGTCCCGTAGCGCGAAAGCGCGGCCGCAAAACTCGCCGACTCCAAGGACACAAGCGAAGTCTTTTGAAAGCAAAGGCTGAGCACGGCGCCACGCCTTTGGCACACGGCATACTCCATAGTCACGGCAAATCTTCTTTCGCCCGGTGTGGTGAGGCGACTGTCGCAGGTTCTGTGTATGGAGGCTCATGGACCGGCCTGGGCTTGCATTCCAGAAGATATTCCGGCACTGCGGCATGCTTTCTGTCTTTCGAGATCGGCCGGGGAAGCGCGGGGGGACGTGAGGTCGGCCAGCAGACTTTCGACCCGGAGGCGTGTCGGGTCTCAGCACTGCTTTTGTGTCCCCGGTGCCCTGTGCGTCCTTGTTGCGAGCGTCTTTGACTAGCCGCCTTGTGGTTAGCTCATGATATAGTCGCGACATCTGGCTTCAACACCCATCCATGAATGCTCCGTCCGTCGTGATGCAGCTGAAGAAACAAGAGGGATGATAAAACAAACCCAAGAGCAGTTTTAAAGTATATGCGCCCGTAGCTTGAGAGCAATCGAATTCCCTGTAAAACGAAACCACTAAAAAGAACGATAACGAATGTTCGCAACATTGGCTCAGATCATACAGTCCCAAAGTCCTGTAAAACGATAAGAGTAAAATAAAACGACAACCATGTTAAGGGTCAAGCAAATGGGTGGGGGTTTTCACCCACCCTCAAATGGTTAGGAACATGTAGCTAGAGAGCCCCTTACCCCCGAGACCTGGATGTAGTTCGTACTCTGTCCTTTTTTCTGTGAGTACTTTTCTTTTAACTCAACCCCAAATCCTGAACCCTCCTTAGCCAGGGTATCTGGTCATTCTGGGCCTGATCCCTGCTTTGGCCGCTCACATCGCAGCCTTCGCCCTCATCGGTGCCTTGCAACCTGAATCGTGTTGCGGAAAACTCGCAATATATATCGGCAACTAACGCATAGTACTGAATTTGAACTGCAAGTGCAGTATCTCTCGTACAATATGCTTCCCTAATATATTGTAGAGGTGGCATGCTGGATTCAACAGTCGGCTCCTGTGCTCATGCCTGCGCCAGGTGCTACGCGGCCCTGCACTGCATTTGAGTGCGAGGTGCTTGCTGATTTCACTGATTGTCTTCGTGAGCTGTTCACTGCCCCTCCTGCCTCGGAGGACAGCACTCTTGCAAAGCAGATAGGATGCATCATGGGCTACACCAGCATTACGCCGAGTCCTCGGAATACTATCGGCTTCAGCGAAGAACCGATTCGAAGGCTGTACTTCACGAGCATGGATCATGATGTTTTCCAGTGTTTGAGCTGAGATCCACCCGAAAAGGCCACGAACCAACAATACACGACGAGCGATCGAGCAAGCGATGATTGTTCAGCTGCTCAGCTGGGCCCAGGTGCGGCTTCATCACGGCCTTGCTCCAGGGATCCACACCATCGCTAGTGCTGACAATGTGCCTCATGGTTCCTTGGCAAGTTTGTTCAGTCTGACTTAGCAATGAGTCTCACTCGAACCCAAGAACCTGACCTCCAAATCAAGGAACGGCACGCACCAAGGAACGGCACGCACTAATTCGCGTAAGCACGCGGTACTCGGGCTCACGCAATCGCTCCAGGAACCTCTCGACGAAAGACTTAGCAAACTCCTTCGTGTAGTGGGCATGGTGCACGGAGAGAAAATGAATCATGTCTTTTGCCTTCCTGTGCGGGCGTATGGGAATATTGAGTTTAGCAGTCGGGTCGGGTGGTATGTAGCGAATGTAACAATGCATGCTGCTGTGCAGGAAAGCTACTCCTGTCAGTCCGCGCAGCAGTGCTACTGATTGTTTCAGTGACGGCACAGCAGGAACGCCCTGAAGGCCACACGAAAAGCAAGATGCAGCGCTTTCTGACTGAGATTGAGGTCTTCGCCATGACAGCCCTAGCAGCGGGAAGTGCACCTCTGACAGCTGGGAGGAGGTGCTCAGGAAATACACTGTTACTGTCTTGAGGGTGTGCCGCTACGGTGTTGTCCCTTTCGAGCAATGCGACCTGCCGGGCCTGAATTCGGATTCGTGGCTGGTCAGTCAAAGAGTCGCAGATGGGAGTGTTTTACGGCATAACATATGCTGCGCCTAAATACTTCGTAGGTTGAGTTGGGGTCAACTGCACCTTTTCGCAAGTCCTCTGCATTGTGTAATCACAAGAGAATCTGCGTGATGGGACCCTGACTTGCCTGTGGGAATCCTTTCCGAGAACCGCTGCTAAGATGATGCGATCCGCGTGTATGTTGTTGCAGCAAGTGTTGGGCAGGAGTTGCAAGCACACGTAAAGTGCAACGGTGGTGCGCAGTTGCGTGCGTTTTGCATAATGCATGCATTTGTTCTCGCCACCCGCGCGTTCAAGCTCACGTTGTAGTTCCAGGAAGGGACGAAGCTGTGAACAGCAGCTTCAGACCCAAAGTGAAAATTGTCTTCATGTGCACGGCTTCGGCAGTTCTTGAGAAGCAAGTGCCAATAAGCCCATTCGACGGCCCCATTTGGATACTCCAACGTCAGGTGCCTATGTTTCTCAACCATTCTCAGTGATGCTGTCCTCGTTGGCTTCGTTGCGCCTGGGAAGGTGTTGGGTAATTTCGTTCATGGTGCGGCATGATGCTGGTTTTCAAGGCCGTCATGTGATGGTCAATACAGTGATGCTTTCACAAACAAATTCTCTACAAAAAGCATGAGCTCGCCAGCTGAGGTATTGCTGCTATTGGAGCAGCAGCTCGATTGCTTTAGCGGAATTTTGGTCGGATAGCAGTAGTTGCACCAGTGTTACGACTACAACGTCGAGAAAATCATGTGGCTTCTGGAGACCCTCCCCTGTCGCTGCGCCCGAGGCATCTCATCACGATCAACTACCAGATCCCCCAGGCGCTCTTCGCCCTCGCCGAGTACTCGTCCTTCGTCCTCTGGCCCAGAACTAGCGGGCATGAGTCAGCATGAGAGCACGAGGTAGCAACACCGGGGCCCACCTGCAAGATGATAGAGTGTTTGTTGCGGCTCTCTCCACCGCCGACAGTTAAGGCAGTCTACTTGCTTTGGCCTCTTGCGTGGCGCAAGGAGGCGAGCTGGTTTTTGCCCGACGGGATAAGTGATTACACCGGACTCATCCCCCAAATCGTGTGTGGTTAGGCCCCCGGCCGAACTTGTCTGTAGTTTGCGCATCGGCTGCCAGGTCCGGGATGAGTGGCAGATGCACAAGGCAGGTCTGGGCTTAGCCTGAAGCGTTCGGTTTTTGAGTGAAGCTTCCCGTCGAAGCCCCGTGGCCCACTGTCACATACAACGTACCAGGTCTGGCGCATCTCGAAGCCGATCCAGATGGCTTGAAGACGTGAGGCTTGTTGGCACAGAGGGTTGCAGGTTGCACGGGCGGCGCCAGGCTCTGACATAGCCATAGTTGCACGGTGATTGTTGGACGGTTGTTACATGGTTGGATCACACTGCGATGCGAAGCTGCGGCACGTCTTACGATCTGCACAATGAAACGGGACGGTGTGTTCCCGCTCTATCACTGAGTCTACTCTCGCATTGCATTTGCTGACTGCAAGCGGTTTCAGGGGAATGAGGGCAGATTGATCTGCAGGAGGCCAGGTAGATTAAGTTCTCACCAACCAGGCCTAGAAATCTATGAATTTCAGATTGGAAAATGTATCTTCTGTTGGTTTGCACTCGTGAGAAAAGGATCGAGGTAAGTCCACTGAAGCTCATTCCTGCTCCATCGTTGATGAACAGGAGTAATAGTATTTTGTGACTGCAGGACGCAGCCGTAGCCGTGGTCGCAGTAGCAGTCGAGTAGTAGAGCACTAGGGCAGGAGGAACAGCAGAGTAGTGGAGCTGTAACAGAAAGAGTAGGAACAGTGACGGTGGCGGTGGTGGTGGTGGCGGTGGCGGTGGCGGTGGTGGCGGCGGTGGCGGTGGTGGCGGTGGTGGTGCCGGTGGTGCCGGTGGTGCCGGTGGTGGTGGGGGTGGTGGGGGTGGTGGTGGTAGTAATAGCAATAGTCGTCGTAGTAGTATAGTAGTAGTAGTAGTAGTAGTAGTAGTAGTGGTAAGAGTA
>CAJNJA010040030.1:0-24582 GCA_905231915.1 Symbiodinium necroappetens | reverse complement strand
TAGTAGTAGTAGGAGTAGTGGTGGTAGTAGGAGTAGAAGTAGTACTAGTAGCAGCAGCAGCAGCAGCAGCAGTAGTAGTGGTAGTACTAGTCGAAGAGGAAGTAGTAGTGTAGTAGTAGTACCAGTAGTAGCGGTGGTACTGGTAATGGGAGAGGTAGTGGTGGTGGTGGTGGTGGTGGTGCTGCTGCTGCTGCTGCTGCTGCTGCCACCGTTGGTGTTGCATCGTCGTCGTTGTTGTCGTTGTTGGTTGCTGTTGTCTGTGGCCGCCATCATCGTCGCTGCTGTCGTTTCTGGTGAGCAAGAGTGCTGTGTTTGCAGAATCTACAGAATCTACCATCATCAGATGAACAATGCTTGTGATCTATCTTCGAGGGTGGACTTGTACAGAAGACATGTCTTGGGAAGCCAACCCCTGCGTTTCCAGGTGAAGTCATAGTGAACAAGCAGCCCGCGAGGGAAAGCATTCAACCTCCTTTTAAATTCTGCGAAGCTGTCAAATGTTGCATGAACCCGTGGGCATCGAGCACGCATGACGAACCCGCATCCAGCTTGTACAGCATTCTGAAGATACACATGAATTCATTTTCGGTTTTGCTGGTGAAGGCAGTAAATATACCTGCGCATAGTGGGGCGAAAACAGCTCGTTTCTGGCATGCCGTCTTCTGGAACCTTTCACATGCATACTCAGCACGCAGCAAGCGGCTCTCACTGGGAGCCGCAGATCATATCCTTTCCATCACCCAATCGGAACGAAGCATGGATTGTGTGGCTGGGCCTGGTTCGTAGCGGCGCTATGGACAGAAGCAAAACTTCTGCTACGACGAGACAGTTAAAGGCGGCATAATAATGCCTTGTGCCCAACTCCTACAATTCCCATCTTCATCCTGCCAGCATCGAAGAAGCTAGCCGCTAGGGTGATACATTCACACGGTGTATCGTTCAAATCGAGCTCGAGCCCTTGACGAAATTAAGTGCAGTCACTCTCATGAAATTCGTGGTTAGCCTGAGCTTGGCTGAGCTACGCTGTGCCGAACAACATTTTTTGTCTTGTTTTTTCCTGAAAGTTCTTATAAGCAATAGTACAACAACAAAAGGAAAATTGCGCATCATAGCTGATGTATGAAGTAACATCAAGGCAAGGATGGAGGCTCGGTGCAGCAGGACAGCATTCGGAGTGACTGTGACCTTTTCAAGGGCTCCCGTCAACTAGATTCGGGAATCCTCGGATTCGTTCACACTTCCTGAATGGCAGAATCAAGAACTCGAGTTGGAAGTTGTGAACTGCACGAACTCAGACGTTCTCAGATCTAGTTGTTTCGGGAAGCCCGTCGCTCAGGGTCTTCATGTGGCTTCTTGTTGCGTGGGTACGGTTGATAAGATGGCGGCAATGCTACAGCACTACGAGGAATGCAGTTGGAAGTACTTATTGAACTTCAACAAGAGCAGTCTGAAGCAGCTGAGATGTTGGTACTGATAGGTGGTAGCGGTATGTAGCGGCAGAGTGCCGGTCCACAGCAGAACATCAGCATCAGCTGTGCTGACGATGCGTTCCTCGTTGTTACGACCTCCTTTTCACAGTGTCAACCTACATGCATCGAGGACATGTTTGCTTCAAGGCTTGTTCCAGTACGCCTCTGACGGCCCTGTCGACTGTAAATTGATTTTGCTGACGGGGTCCCTGCTGATGGGACAGCTGACGATCCACTAGCTTGACCAGACATAACAGGACCTCTGTCGCTTCACGCTCCGCACAGCGCCGAGTTCTGAAGAGAATACGACCCCATCTTGTCTCCAGAGTCTTGGGGGTTCTAGCCGATACATTCAGGCTGCGTGTCCAGCTACCGCAGGTAGAAGCCTTTCGTCATGTGCCACGCTCGCACCATGCTGCAAGGAAAAGCAGCCAGCATCAACATAGCGCGAGAGCCTGTGCGCATGTCAGCCTGTGCAGTAGCACTTTGTGCTTTAAAGTACTCTAAAGCACGTCCTTGCATGGCGACGTCTCAGGCTTGGTGGCTTAGTGTCATCTTCCCATGAGGTCTTGCCAACTTGCCAACCTTACTGCCAAGATCGGCAATCCACTGCTTGTGCGTTTGATGGACTTGACTCATCGGTTGGGGCAGAACCATCGTCGAGAGGACGAAGCCGCACAGAGAAAAAAGGCAAGCCGAGGGTTGTCTTCGGTTTGCATTTTGCTTTCTGTTAGCTAGAACCGCAAGTGCCCAAACGTAAATACCTTACGTTGTGAGGGATTGGGGACATGATACAGGCATGTCCAGAAATTGCATGCGGCTTTCCTTAGCTTCCTCACAGCTCGCACCACCTTTTCAGCCTTGCCAGGTGAAGTGATTGGAACGTTGGCAGCACAAAGCCAGTACCTTATTCGGGGAGTTATCCTTCAGATTTTAGGACAACTGCGAACAAGGCCGACGTTTTATGCGTCAAGTTGTAAAGCAAGGCTTGGAATTGCGAATCGATGGCCACGTACAGCTTTGTTGTCATGTACCTCGTTGAGGTGTTGGTGAGCCCGCGACACAAATGACGCTGGCACGCCCCTTCCATCACAAACGTGCCTGCAGAGGGACGGTGGCTGATGTGTTGACAGACAGGTGCAGCTGTCAGTAACTGTCAGTATATCAGACACGCTACCCTGGCGTACTGACTCCCTACGCTCTCTGTCCCTCCCCCTGACTCACCTATTTACTCCCGCAGTATCACACCCAGCCATATGGAATGGTCGTGCGGAAATCAGTTTCTCCCAGTTTTCTACCGGTACGAGGGTGCACCACAGAGCGCAAACGGCAATCAAATTAACAAGAATTAGCAACATCCGTAACATCCAGTGGTCATCTTGGAGAACACAGTATCCAACCCAAGCAACCGGCACCCATGTATCCAGAACTTGGCTTGTATTCTATTTGCAGCATTGGTCGCAGAATACCTTCCACTTCGCCGGAGTGGGTGCCAAGAACGTCACGCTGGGGGTGCCCCGCTTGAAGGTCGGCTGTTGCTTTGAAGCTTTGCAGGCAAAACTTCCATGGTTTGAGCAGTCCTTCTGTTTGGACTTGCTTGCGATTCGGCAAACGGCCCGAGAGCCAACGTAGGGCCAAGACAAACCCCAGATGCTCCGTCTAGCTGCGCTGTGTCACATGACAGCGCTCGTAAGGCTCGCCCCGTGTAGTCTTGTGAGCGTGTGAGGAGCTGATCAACGTGGCGAAGGTAGTGAAGACGCCTTCCTTGGCCCTGGCCCTAACAATTAGCTCAAGTCGTTGGTAGAGGCACCGGCTTTGCACGAAGCCGCATGCGCCCTAGCGAAATATCATAGCAAGACATGAGCCCCAGGCTGTATATCTGAGCGGGGACCTGGGTCAAAACCAGGAACGCGCCAAGGACGAGCCCGAAAAGGGCCAGGGATTCGTCACACAGGCCACGAATCGAAGTCCCCTGCCTGGCTGGCTGCAGGATGTTCAGAGTATGCTTGAGCACACGACCCTCGAGAAGGTGACCTCCTTCACTCAGGCAACTGAGCCACGCTATTTGGCACTTGCAAGTGTTTACTTTACAGGAAGGAAGGGCTACCCTTACTTTACTACCAGTGCCATTTCTGGCCAGCAAGCCTACATACTCTGTGCAGGCTTCAAGTCAAGAAGATGTTGGGATTCAGGCGTAGACCGCACAGCAAAAGTAAAGATAAAGGCGGTATGGAGCCAGACAGGCCAAGAAACGAATCGCACTTGTTGCCGCAGATCTTCTGGGATCCCGATCCGGAGCATACGCTTGTCGAGGAGGATCAGGAGTGGGTCTCCTTGTGCCCCCGCATCTGTGCCGAACAGTCTCGTCCTTTTTTGTTTTGTGTATGTTGTCTCGGAGCTACTTCAATGCTACCGGTTGCTTCTGTCCGGTGACGTGATTTTCGACTGCTTAGGCCTCCATACTGTACTAAGCAAAGCTGCTTGATTCGTCTACTTGATTTGTCCGAGCTTTGTAAAACAGTCTCACCTAGAGCTCAAGGCGTGCACCTGCCCAGCAATCGGAATTCGCCAGCGGCAGGTACTACGAGCTTCCAGACGAGGACGAGAACCCGCAGCGCTGTGGACCCTGGCTCCAGCCTAAGGTTTCATTCATGGGGAAAGTTTTGCCAACTTCCTCCCAGGTCAGCTTGCTAGAATAGCCTTCAGAACTAAGGCTGTTGCGCATCCAGTTGAGCAACAAGGCTCACTAGACAGAAGCAGAAGCAATCACGGTGTGACGAGACGCGTTACATGGCGGTAGTGTTGGCATCCAGCCAATCGCCCACTTCTTGCCAGGTCATGACTGACAAAAAGCTTACAGTGCGCGAGGTTCACCGGTCGCACAGGGCTGTGCGGCTGCCCTGCTCAGAAATGGTTCCAAATAAAAATACCCCACCATGAGTCAGCAAGTGGCAAGTGCAATCTCCGAGAAAGAAAGGGTGCAGCCGGCCGATTGCAGGTGGGAGAGCGCATCCTGAGCGATTTCCAGAATGACCTCGACTGCAACTAGACTGAATCTTCTTCGGATCTCCGGTCTTGAGTGGCGGTTTTCAGTTTCTGAGGCATCTTCACAGATGACAATGCCGAAGAGCTCGTCCTCCGGATTCGACTTCTCAAGGATGCGGGCCCAGCACTACACTACTCTGTAGCTCGCACTATTAACTCAGAACTCTATCCTGCGAGCCAAGCAGGGGGAACCGTGGTGAACGATAACCCTGCGAACTCAGCTTGCCAAAGAAACGGATTACCAGAAATTGCAATGATTGGCCATCTTCTTTTGCCTGTATCCGTGCGTGCTCTTGGCAGGGCCGGCGGCCTCATTTTCTCATAGTACATGTGGTCATGACCTTGAGGAGCCTGATCAGATCGGTGTCGTCTGAGTCTCAGCCACGCTTCTGAAAAGGCAGTCGTTAAGGTTTTCCTCAGAAGTAAGCATAGTAGCCAAGTTGTATAGGTGTTCAAGCTTCGCAATACCGGCACACGGCCTATGGCCAAGGAGTGTTTTAGGCACAGGGCCCGATCGCGATCGACTGATACCGAGGCCCCCAGACGCTTTGACCCCCGGGATGACACCGAGGACAAGAATTTCAAGTTCCTGAGGCCGGGCTTAAAGCATCTTAAAATCCTAATCGAGATGCCCAGAGCCCTGCGATGTCTCAGGACGATCGAGGCCAACATTCTCAAGGAGATGACCTTGAAGGGCATCCAGGGCATCAAGAAGGCCTAAGTCGCAGGTGAGACTTTGGTAACTTAGATTCTTGCCCCAACAAAAGCCTGGGCCGCGCCAGAACGACAGCTCGATGCATCCAAATCAACACTCACACCAAGCTGAATAGACCTGTGAATCAAGACTACCTACACTCACGCACTCTGCGCTGACCCAACGCATTGACCCAGCCAAATGGCCCGATCATGAACCGCACGGCGAAACTGGAGCGGATTTCGCCCGCCTGCAAGCCGCGAACAGGAAGCTGACGCTTCCGCATTCCCCGGCTGGTCTAAGACGAATCCAACATGGAGTGAACCTCACGACAGCCTCAGCTGCACAGTCCTTGAGCCTGGCCAAGAGTAGGTTTGAGGTGGGGATGCGTTGTCGTTCCACCGTGGTGTAGCTTTCGGGAAGTAGCAGTGATGTTGGAGGAACCCAAGGGCCCAAGGTCTGACCGATGCACTTGATTGCCCGGTCGGACTCATGTCGACGGGCAGGTGAACATCCCACCCGACCTGCCCCCCCACAGATATGGAATGCCTTTAATTGACTTCTTTACCCACCTTAAAATGACCACCCGCGCACACAATGACCCAATTTGAAGATTGCAGTGGAGTCGGGGCAGGGCAGGCTATCGCCGGCTAGCGATGGTGTCCTGCTTTGGTCGGTTGCTTCATGCAAACGCGGCAGTGCGTTCCCAACCCTTTGCTACTACCTTTTGCAACGGGGACTCATCAGTTTTCTTCAGAAGCAGAAGCAGGTGGCAGGAAGCATCACGCAATGTGCTCACAGCCACTGTTATGTTCCGAGCATGGTAAACAGGCCTGGGGCTTCCTATTTTGTGCAGCTGTTTGTGTAGTGTTTTAAGTTCAGCTAGCAGCAGCTAGCTTCATTGCTGAATCTTTAGATGGGACTATCTTTGAGCGATGGAAATGTACTACCGTTATCAACGTAAGAACGGCCGAGGTGGAGGATGTGTGCTGGGTCCTTGCAATCCAGCACTCTGCAACGCAGCAATCAGCCAATACTTCTTGCCAGGTGTTCATGCGTGAAGACAAGGTCACCAAGTGCTCTTCCCCCGTAGATTCATCCTCCCGGGTTGTGGTCCATTCTTGGATCACATTCTGCATTAACAATGAGACATAATCCAGGTACGACGAGGGGACGGGCAAGTTCGAGAGGTCACAGGAGTGGGTGCTGGACACAGACGGCGTGCTGCCACAATGTTTGGCAGCGGGGAATAGCGAGGGCGAGTGCATCGTCTGGACTGCGCTGCCTTTCGACCATCAACACCCGAGTTACAGCTTTCATGGCCAGGTCAACATGGAGGAGGTCATGCTTCTTGAAGAGGCCAGGCATTTCGGGTCTCAGAGGAGCGAGAGCCAAGGAGGTCGACGGAGACAACTCTGTGCTACTCTCGGATACGTGTTGAGGTGGACTTCAAGCGCCTGCAAAGCAACGACATCGTTGAGATCCTGAACGTGCTAGGCATCGAGGCGACCCGGAAGGCAGGATGGCGGGTAGGCAGCAGACTCAACAGACGTTTGACGCTGTTAGCACCCGGGCGAAGCGTCGGGCAGTTTGACATTCGGTAGGTTCGATAGAGGATGATGGAGGGTCGATTGGCCGGTTTTGGCTTGAGACAGATGTTGCTATCGAGCCTCGTGGCACAGACAAAGGTAAGATCAGCTCGGTATCTCCTTCGGAGACTTTTCCGTAGCGGCTTCGCGGCGATGCCGGAGGTTTGTTTGAGGGCACCTGATATCAGAAGGCGGAGATTCTATTGGCGAGAATATCATGTTTGCCTGGCTTTGAGGCTGAAGGGCCTTTGCTCCACGTCTGGAGACCATCCCAAATCAGCGCCTCAGTGCACATCGCCACAGCAGTTTGACGGTCATTGGTCACTGTCAGCAGGCTCTTCTCTTCCATGTCCGCATGGTGATCTCCTTCGACGGCTCTTACGCCTGCGCCTTGCAGCCGTGTCCGCTCTGAGCAATACAGGACAAGTGCGTTTTGGAAAACTGGCCGGCGGATCTGCTTCGGGTGTCGACTGCGGCACGCTCGCTGGAGTCCAGCTGAACAGCATTTGCCACACACAGACTCAGACATAAGACGATCAGAAGTCCATCTTCTCTCGTGCCCATCCGGGAACCAAGAGCGCAGTCCGTAGTACATCATTGTCGCCGTGAAACCTGTTACAGTATAGGAGGTGTCCAGGTCAGCATCTCGTTTGGAAGGAACCACCTGAGTACAGCTGTCACTGAGGTCAACTACCGACATCTTGGCACAATGTGCGATGTCATGACGAATCGAGGGCGCGGCACCTCAGATTCCAGCATTGTTCGAAGGGTTCATACAGCCGATGGGCACCTGTGGTTCCATTAGGTTGCATACCCGGCTCGTCATATTTGCATGTGATCAGAAACGTCGTTCCTTGTTCGCGGAGGATGTGGAGAATGCAGCTGAAGCTGTTGCCCGCAAATTGCCAGGCATCTAATGGCCATCACTCGCCACGGTGTGAATCGCACCAACATGGGCCCACTGATGAAATGCCTTGCCCTCAGCATGTTCTGCTTCAGCTACGCCTTCTTTCTCCTCTTCTCACTTCCGTCGGGCCTACTACGACGACGAGGTCTACTCTTACTCGCCCCATCCTGTTCCGATCTCGTGGTCATTCAACCGAATGCTACGACTGTTGCATGTTCGCTGTCTCTGAGAGGATGTCGACCCACCCCCGCACCCATCCACCATCCCACCACCACCACCACCTCCTCCTCCTCCTCGGCCGTTTCCTCCTCCTCCTCCTCCTAGTACTACTCCTCCTCCTGCTACTGCTGCTGCCGCTGCTGCTGCTACCTGCTACTGCTACTACTACCACTGCTACTGCTACTGCCACTGCCACTACTGCTACTGCTGCTACTGCTGCTGCTGCTGCTGCTGATACTACTACTACTACTACTACTACTACTACTACTCCTGCTGCTGCTGCTGCTGCTGATACTACTACTACTACTACTACCACCACTTTAGTACTATAGCATGATTACCACCACGACCACGGCGACGACGACTTCGCTACAGCAGTCCGGCCGTCACCAACTTTGCCACGACGTCCATGATCCCATATGTTTGCAACCTCTCGTCTTTACTCCACCCAGTCGCACGATCGACATTGCGCTTTGACTCCTTGACCCGGCCAAGACTTGCTTGTGGGAAGCAAAACTAAGAGAATGCTTTGATTGTTGCTTTGTGATCAATTGTGTCACGTCGGGGTCCCTGTCGCCGTCTGGTGGTTTGTGCGCGACTCGTTGTGATTGCCCTGCTGGCTTGTCAGGTAGCTTCGAAGAGACGGCAGGGGACCTTGATCTGTCATTTTCTGCTGGACAGCCTGGTAGATTCCTTCTCAAGCTGCGGTATGGCCTCACCTTACAGACACCTTTCTCGGTGGCGCTTCGACTTCATGCCAGTATCAGGGCAGATAATTTGAATCTTCCAAGCTTTGCAGGTGGAGATTCTGATGGATGCAGCAGTGTACCATGAGGCTCACTCTCCCCGCTCACGGCTACTCGTAGGCTCTTCGGCGATGTAGGTGATGTGGGACTCTGTGTTTGGACCGGCATGCTTGCAGACGGACCACATGCGATCGGTGTCCGAGAACATCATCTTTGGCCAGCTGGTTCCAGTTCACTCCTTGGCAGAGCTGTCGCTTCTGCTGAGAAAGTTCCATCCCTGCTGCATCTGAGATTGGTACCGGGAGCTTCGATGTCCACATGGATGACATGAAGACTGTGGAGCGGCTTGGGCTTGCGGAGTCTTCGGTATACCGTGGTATACAGTGGAGATGTTCATGCAGGACCCAGAGACGAGCCTTCAGCCTCTCTGTTCTCTGGATCACGCCACCGTGGTCGGGGCCCCATCGACTTTCAGACGCGACCTTAGCCAAGACATTCCAAGGTGCTGCCGAGCAAGTCCAAGAGTGGTGAGGCTCGGAGCCGGCTGATGGAGTCTCTGGTGGAACGAAGTGTTCAGGTGTTCAGGGTAGGGTCTAGAAAATAAACAGGGGCTACGTGGACGAACAGCCTGTCTGACTCTGTCGCAGTACTATTCCGTGAACACCCCGGAGCCTCACATGGAGGATGATGACCTGGAAGAGAACGCTTGGGCCCCAGAGCCGGAGCCAACGGGACTTTGCACGTGCGCGCAAAGGCAGCTGAATGTAACACGATCGAGGTAACGCTTGAAGACTTGCTGGGCCTATCAGTGCACGCAGTCGTAGACAGCATTGACGCTTTGTCACCGCACCGGCATGCCCCGCACACAAGGTCGAAACGCCGCATGAGGACGAGGCAGCCAATGCATTCAGTGTCCTGAGTCTCAAGAGTCTCAAGATGATAGGAAGATGGCTGACTAGGCAATGATTAACGAGCTCTTCCCTACCACCGGAGGCTGGGCCCACGTTCTGCGCATTTCGACAGGGCGTTTCGATTTCACCCCGTGAAAGAACGAGATTGCATGTCACACACTCCCTGCCGGCAGAGAGCCTCGGATAAGTTCTCGGCATTCCTGTCTTTGGGCTTGTTGGACTCTCAGGCTTACAAGGCTTCCAAACATTTGTAAAGATTCGCCCGCTCTCATGCCCTGCCAGGCACATACGCCCACATGGCGACACCGGAGGTGGTTTTCGGGCTAGGAAGACGGAGAAGAATAGATGTAACCCACGTCGAGCTAGGTACGTGTCGGCGCGAGAAGTTGCGTTACGTAAGCGGTCTTCTGTTAGTCTTGTAGATCATCAGTGATCGATACTTCAGGGGCTTCTGCAGAGAACAACGACCACAACTCGGCTCAAAACTTTGTAAGAGAAGGACCTGCAAGACCCGAGCGGGAAACATCTGAGAGTAAAAGCGACGCAGGTTTCGCCGGACTCACCCGGGGATTTGGGAGAAGGCCTGAGCCCGCTGAGTTTTCCATGGGAGAGATGGCGTGTGCTGGCCGAAAAGGCGCCTTCCGATCCCCCTTCAGCGTGGCACCAGCCGGTGGGCCGTCGCCATTCTCTGTGCGGGTTGGGAACCCAGTGAAGCATGCATCTTCGGACCATGAGAGCGGAAGTCTGCCGGATGTGCATGTCAGTTGACAATGCATGTTCCTTAAAGTGCTTCCGCTAGGGAGGCTGATTTCAGATTCCGGCTGCGCAGCTGGTGGGTGGCATTGCCTTTGATTAAGTTGTGGTGTTGGTTGTTGAAGCTGGGTCTGCTGTCGGAGTTTCTACGAATATGAGAGCACGGTATAAGTCTCGAGGCAGGGAGGGTTCAGAGGCCGCATTGCGAATATCTAAGCAGTCGACACCCGTCTAGGAGTAGCAGAGCCTTGCTCGATTATTCTGCCCTTTCTCATACATGCCTGCTTGCAGACTGCCATTGAAAAAGCGGTGTTCCTAAAACCACATGGCCGCGAAATGGAAGCAAAGAATCAATGAGTTGAGGGTCAAGCGGTCAAGAACGTCAGGCACGAGCCGGACATTCTGGTGTTGTGGCTATGAAAATAGCAGTCGTCCTCGCTTGCAGAAACGCAAGAGTTTGTTTGTTAACACATTGGAAGCAGCATGAAGCAGCTGTTCATGTTCTGTTTGTAACAGAGTCATGTCAACCTCAACCAGCTTGCATGCATGAGGCCATGCCGTTGTAGATGTTAAAATGCAGAGATTGCTAGTCAGTTTTTGTTCGAGATGCCAGACTATCGTGGGGACGAGCTCAGCCCGTAGTGAAGATTAGGCTGAATAGGACTGCTATTACAGGTCCAACAGGCTCGATCAGAGCAGCTCCAAGAGAGCGTCAAACACGAGCTACGTGAAACAACTTGCGCTGTGACCAATTACATAGCTTTGGCGTGGCTTGCAATCTACTCGAACGTCCCGACCCCATAAACAGCTTTGCAGTTCGCAGAGCCATGCAAGACAGCTCTCCAGGCTACGCCTCGGGCAACACCCTACGGCGGGTGACCCCTGCCTGGCTTGACCCATGCATGCTGTGTAATATGGTAAAGCCCTCATACCTAAATTCATGCCAGTTGAAGGCGCTGGATAGCTTACTCAAGCTTTGCCACTATGCAACAGTCTCACTGTCCCAGCGCCAGCCCGAACTGCACACCAAACTTTGCTTTGCGCGAGCCAGTTGAATTCGAATGTACTGTGCGTTACAATGCGTTACATGACACCGCTTTGCTTTGGCTCAGCGCTTTTTGATCTCGGCCGTGCCGCGCCTTCCTTGGTAAACGCTTCTTGCCGAATAATTCGTTCATAACCTCGGACTCGATTGAGGCCGACTCTCTCTGGGATACAAAGAGAGTTTCTGACGCAGTTGTTCCAATATTCCAACTCCAATTGACGACAGAGCCTGCTGCTACGATCTGTCGGTTTATTGCCTGTGTTGGTATGCGTGTTGTGCGCAGTACCAATCACTTTATGACCTGTGCGCGGAAACTACTCTTTCATGCTAGAAGCACGAAGCCCTGTTCGCAGGAAGGGATTCGGAGCAGCTAAGGCTTCCCACTCTTGGAGCGATTGGACGCAATGGCAAGCATTGTGGCAGCCCAAGTGCGACCCAAGATACTGCAGCATTTGGAAGCTCGGTAGCGAAAGCGATTCCAGCCCATTTGCAGAAAGCTCTAAAATCGGGGTTGTGACGGGAGAAGCTAGCAGGTGGTGCCCTCGGACATCACCATCGTTGAGGAGAAGAAGACGATCGGAAAGCACGGGCCCCGGAGGGTCCTTTGCAAAACATGCAGTGCATCGAAGATTCTCTGCCAGAGCCTTACTGGCTCAATACTACGATGGGTGTTAAAGGTTTTCGTCGAATACTAGTGGCTTGAAAGGAGGCCCAATCAGCCGAAAGCATTCCTGCAAAGAGTCGAAGCATCGAGTCGTGCACCCCGTCGCATGCTGCAGATTTTCAGGCGCAAGCTGATGCCCTGGGAGCGCACTGGCCTCCTGGGCATGGCGGCGAGCTCAGGCGACTTTTGCGACCTTCCGGAGGTCACTCTGCAAGGGCTCTCAGTGGCAGACAATCGCGAAACCCGGCCCAACTGAGATAAGGCACCTATGCTCCATCTTCACTACAGCAAGCCAGAGACTCAGCATCAGATCAGAAGCAAGAGGTGCGAAACCACAGCTTCGGCAAAGTGCACGGACCCTTCGGCTCATAGCTGTCGGCGGCACATCGTAGATAAGGTTTGATGACAGCTTCATAATCGGCAAACTCAGAGTGTAAAGCTTTGTTGCGAGCATGCCCTTGGCCCTGACGCAGATCGAGTGAATGTGGATGAATCACGGAGTTGAAATTTCAGTGCAGCGGTGCTGGCAGCGCAGATGCGAGTCGGTTGTCGAAGGTGAAATGCTTTATGTGTCAAGTTCCCGCGCCCAAACCCGAAAGCGCCTAAACCCCAACAAACTTTTTAGGCTCACTGGCCCCGGACTCTTATAAGTGTGCGGATGGACTCCTAGAATGGTGATGGGGCGCGGGCATCCGACATCCTTCATGGTTGCTTAGGTAGTATGAGCGTGCTTCGGCAGGCCACTTCAGGAGAGTCGTGACTTAAGGCAACTTAAGGCTTGGCACAAATTACGCGCCGGCACCACACACGAGGATTGCTAAGCCTGTTCCGTTTTCAAGGCCAATTAAGGGTTGACCCTAACCTTGTGCAACCGAAAAAAATGCCCAACGTGTCCCTGCGAATCCGATGCGGGATCGCGGCCGGTTCGTGCATCTGATAAGGCTGGACAAGGGCGACAAGCGCAAGATCCTCTCCCGGAAGTTCGATCCGGATGTGGTCCTGGCCATTTCTGGCGCTTTCTGTAGACTAGGCAAGCCTGAGGCAAAGTCCAAACATGATTCTACACCCATCCCGCGAGACAGAACGCGATGTGGACTTGTTTGAAGGCCATGTAAATCTTTCTTGTTGAGAACAGGTCACAGTCGCCCCCCGACCCGGTCACACTGCGATTTGCCAAGCAACAGCATGACATTCCGAAGCCAAGATTGTCGCAAGACGATCTACCGGAGATGGCGGCTGAACATTTCCCTTCCTGCAACAGAAGCGAGACAAGATCTCTTCTCTGCTGAAGCGTTACTCGCGACGAGTCCACCTGCGAGTCCGCTCGGTGTAAGGCTTTAATGCTACACATTTTTTGGAAGCTTCATTGGACCGCTGACCGGCTGCAGCCAGGACGCCTCTGAGGCCAACCAGATCTGCATCCGCCGACAGGACGGATAACCAGCCTTGCCGGGTCTGCAAAAGACTCCTCATCTATTTTCCGCGAGCTTTCAACATGATGCAGGTCGCATATATTGGCACAAATCCTGTGCCCTATGCCCTCTTGCAGTGCTCCCTGCTACAGCGGCTTTCAGAGCTCTCCAGGAGTCCGTTCGGAAGGAGGCCCCCTCCTGCATATTTTTCAGCGCATAAAGCTTCTGTAAGGAAGCGCCGCTCACGGTTCTGTGCTGAAGGGATCAGGCAGTGCAACCCATTGCAGTGAGGGGCTGAGAGGTGGTCAAGTTGCTTCGGACCGAAGTCACAGGTGCCTGAAACCACGCAGAAGCTTTCAGCTCGCGCGTAGGTGGTGGCCACGAACTTCATGTGGGACACTGCGCTGGGGACGCAGTCACGCTGACTATTGAAAGACTGAGTCAGCAGACTTGTGAACTGCATGTGTTCTTCACTCGAAGCTGCGCGCTATGCTTCTATCCTTCTCTTGACAGTCCCGAGTCTAACGCACCTAACGCGTCCAAAATCACTCATCTCGAGACTACGAGGTTGACCATGGCGGGGCTGACTTGGTGGTCCTTCCGCAGGCCAGAGCGCGTCAGAAAAAAACACCAGACTTGACGGCCTTCGAGCAAGTATTCACCATCGCCAAAAGACGAACCCGGGCAGGTACAACTACCAATCGCGTCTCGTCGCTCTTCCCTTCATCTTCTATGGCCCGCAACTTGGGATGTGGCAGTCCTCCAAGAAATACAATATCGGATGCGAGTCTCCATTAAGGATACCTCGTGATCCCTTCTTTGTACTGTCAAGACCTGTAGCCTTTCAGCCGAGGTGGAACCTTTGTCGGTCGCTGCCTTGGCCGAAAAGAGTCTAGAAGCCTATGTCTTGAATTCCGAAAGCTATTGCTTGGGCCTTCGTGACCAGGACGTGTGATTGGCGACGTCGTCACAGGCCTAGTGGTGAGCGTGTGATGATGCACAGAAGCACATGACATGGTTACAGTAGTCCTTTCCCGGCCCACAATCATTATCAGGCATACACCTTCCCAAATTTAGCTTGATTTGGGACGCGGCAGTCTACATATTAGGGGGCGTTTCGGAATTGACGGGATGGGCTGTCTGCGGCTTGCAGATCCTGCAGCCAGCAGTCCCCTTCAGCCTGTGGTTTCTTGCCTGTAGTTTCTTGCAGCCGGCACTCCGATATCCCTTTGGCCGCGGTTCTTGCAGTTTGTTCCCTGTGGCCTCTGCCGGCTGCAGTTCCTACGGTCCTTTCAAAGCTTTCCATGCTCCTACTACTAGTCCTGGTCAGAGTACTAATAGTGCTACCACTAGAACCACTGAACAACTCTTCAAACTCCACAATGCGGGAGGACGAGAGCATAGTAGTAAGAAGCAGCTGCCGACACCACCAGCCCTTTCTCCTCCTTGCATGTCACGGTGCGTCGTAGTAGCAAGTGCCGGTCCCATAAATCAATAAAACGAATACAATCCTGGTTGCCCCCTCATAATCATCCCTTGACCGTCCTTTAGTTTCCTTTGCGTGATCCGAAACCTCAAAATTCACCGCCGAGCCATTCTGTAATTTTGCGGGGTTTGCACAATCAAGGACATGGAGTACTCCCGCTGTTGCAAGTTCGGAGACTTGTGGCATGGAGGTTTTGACGATCAGCAACCGGAGTTCGTTCGTATCTTCCGCAACCATTCGAAGCCTTGCAGAAGCCTGGCAGGTCGGAACGGTGAGTGGAGCCGTGATCGCTTTTTGGGCCAGCTTCCTGCCAAGGCACAGTGCTCCTGCGTCGACTTCGAACCTCAGATTCTGGCTCCAGCCACTTACTTAGTCCTGATGAAAGCCGAAGCACTCCAGGAATCAGGGGCATCGGGTCTCTTTGTGGCCAGACTGAGACAGGTCCGTAGTGGCGGTAGAATCCAAAA
This sequence comes from Symbiodinium necroappetens, assembly GCA_905231915.1. Taxonomy (NCBI): domain Eukaryota; class Dinophyceae; order Suessiales; family Symbiodiniaceae; genus Symbiodinium; species Symbiodinium necroappetens. The sequence goes on along the minus strand of CAJNJA010040030.1, from coordinate 9,175 downwards.
CAGACCGAAAAGGTGGAGTGAACTGTAAGAGACGACCTGCGCCAGGTGTACTACAACTGAGCAGCATCTGACGGGTCGTAGCAGCGCCAGATGTGGATGCAAAAGAACCCCAGAGTCGGGGCTCCGAAGTGCAGGTTTTGACTCGAGATCGCAGGCGGGTTCGGGCCCATGGCCTGTACTCTAAGGATATCTTCCCTCTGTACACACCTCGCATCCTGTCAGGAGCATCCCCACGTGAATCGATTCGCTGCCATCGACTTTTTAAGGAACGTGCTGCCAGAATGGACGAACACACCACACCCAGACTATAGGCCGGCTTCAGAGCCGTGGGTCCAAGATTTGGCATGTAAATGAGAGTATGAGTGATGGTGATTTGAGCGAACTATCTGCAGGCCAGGCTTGATGGTGATGAAGGTGAGCTCGTGTAGCGGAGGCTCTCGTGTAGGGTGCGTGGCTTTGCCAAACACCCTGATGCCAGCCGCATACAAGCAGCATTCGATTAAGTTAAAGTTGAGGTAGGCAACAGTTCAAGTGCCAAGCGGGTGGGGTGCGTTCTGCAGAGCGCTGCCGAGCCAGACGATACGACTCACTGCACTGAAGGTCGGTTTTTGAGATTGGAGATGCCTCGGTGACGAGCGCATTTGGGAGATCATGGCCCTCGCGGAGAACAGGCAGAGAGTCTCGTGTCACGAACCCGTTGACGTGGCGTGGGCGATTGAGTTAGAGCCTCTTGGATGGGCTCGGGCACGCTCAGCTTTCACGAGAGGTTCGCCGAGCGAAGGCCACTGAAGATGGCAAAGGTTTGTGGTGTTCCGTAGGATTCTCGCTGTGGGTATTGCTGGCACTGTGCCTTCGGTGGGTCTTCTGGCGAAGCATTTCCGATGATATGCTTGGATACCAAAAAGGCCACTATCAGCAAACTGGTGTCTTTGTTCTCGTTTGTGGTACTTAGTGGTCGCTTGCATTGTAGAGATCTAGGTCCAGGTTGGACAGGTGCCATCACTTCTGTGTCCTGAGATGGTGGACCGCTTGTTTAGAATGCTTGTCAGTCACTTGCATCGATGCGGCACTGTATCTGGAGAACCGTGAGAATCCACTGCAAAGGAGCAGGCTGCATTGCGCTGCAAGCTAGTCGCACATGAATAAATGACTTAACAAATCGCTCAGTAGCTAAATGCGTGGAGAGTGAGGCAGACAGAGGCTACGTCCCGCATGTAGTCGGAGCGCGTTTCCACTGCCAGGATGTACACGCCTGCTCGGAGCGACTTCTCCATGGCCAGCCCGTTCTCAGCCTTCGCATACTCTCCGGCCAGCGCAGAGTACTCCCCAGTCAGGGCCTCATTGCAGCAACGATCAATGCAGAGCTGACACTCTGAATCCTGTCGTCGTTGATGTTGTGGTGTGGCGTTCGATTTTTGCCATGTTTCGCACTAAGCACAAAACGGGTTCACCTGGCCTACTCGGAGGAGCACGAGTGACCATGCAAGGTTTCCAGGTAAACTCAGCTGGAGCCTTTCCTTCGCCATTGCGAGTACCTGTACGGTCTTTGTTCGTGGAATTGGTCTTGCGCCGGCAAGAAGAGCTCTCGGGCTGAAGTCATGTAAGGCCGAGAAGAGTGATGACAAGAAGAAGGAAGAGTTTGCGATTCCCAGCCCGACCTACTCTCCCAGGTCCTCCAGCATGAGTTTGCAGATGAACCTAGGATTGAGTACCAGAAGACGGCTGATGATGCCCTTAAGCGGTTTGCGGTTGCACGTTCCATTACATGTTCCACCGCTACTACTAGCTGTATAAAGTATTAGTTGTGCTTGACATGCTGGGCCTGCCAACAATTGTTGAGAGGAGACACTTGACAGCGGCAGTTGACACATGCACCCTTTGCGACTCCGAAGAAAGCCTTCGCCACTGCAATGTAGTTTGGGTGGAAGAGCCTGTTTCGGGCTGTGGCTGGATCGAATTCGCAGCGATGGTTTTGCAGAGAATGTCATCGGACTCCCGCTGCCCCTGCAGTCCGTCGGTCATCTACTCGGCCGTCAGCAAGAGCCCGAAGAGCCGGCTCACGCCACACACCAGTGCCTTTGTGGCATTTGGCGAGTCTAAGGGGTCACGGGCTTCGAGTCTCTCAGGGATGTCTGAAGACAAGGCTGACTAGCCTCCAACAGCCCACGTCGACACTCGAGAGGGCTTCGTTTCAGTCGCCTGCACACTTCTTTATACCTAAGGGAAGGCAAAGCGTCTCATCAAGCATTAGCTGGCTCTGACATCGAGTCGTCGGAGGTTTCTAAAATCAGAAGGGGAAAACATAACATCAAGCGGAAGCTGCTGCGGAAGCTACAGCAGTTGTTGGATGTGTCGTTCTGGACTCTCACTCCGCGGATCCCTGCGACTTGCAGACGCCGACTTCGAAAGTAAGAAACCCAAATCAAGAGCAGAGATGATTGAGTCGTTTAGTCCAGAAAAGTCAACAACAAACTCTGTGGTAACTCAGCCGGGGGAAGTGACAGCCGGTTTTGGAACTTGTGTAGGGTTGAGGTAGATGGCGGGAAGCCAAGATCAAGACCTTGCAGCAGGTTGAGGGATTTGGAGAAGCCGATTCACGCAAAGTCACATCCGAGTGTAAATCAGCCTCACCGTGAAGGCCCGGGGTACTCGCTGAGCAGCAAGCCGCGGTCTTAGTTTCTGCTCCACTGATGAACTTGTGCTGTCGACCTTGGTGCTTAGGTACTGCTTGTTTTCGCAACTCCATAGGGGGCAGTTACTGTAACATGTTGCGCAGGTACGGGGGACCACGATCGGCGATGTACACACCACGATCGGCGATGTACACGCCTACCTCGCCAATGAGGTTGGCATGGCAGTTATAGGGGGAGTACAGCAGCTGTCAGCAGCTCCTGGCGAAAGCAAGGCTGCTGTTGCGTGCAAATCATGGACCGTGCTAAAATTTGATGAATGTGAATGCCACAGCTGCTGAGCTCCGTGCTATGGCTGCACAGGAGGCTGTCGGGCGTGAGAGAGGAAACCAACGATCTCAAAGAAGCGACTCCAGATGGTTTCCCGCAACCCACTCCACACTGCACATGTTGCTGTCAGTGCGACGACGAAGGGGCACGAGGGTGCCGGCAGTCCTGGGCTCAGATACTGGGATTATGAGCTCAGCAGCATTCGCCTTGGACAGTGTGACTGTGGTCCGCTTTCTGGCGGTTTGTCGGACTGCTTCGAGCGACGATGCAGATCTTCAGTCGTTAGACTCATTGGACAACGGCCATGTGTGACTTCCTGAGTGTGCGAGGCTTGCGAAGAACATTAGTCTGGGCTCCAGGTGAATTTCATATGCCAGGTCGCAAGCATGTAGCAACGAGACTGCTCCAGAATTATTTGGGCATCTTGTCAAGTATGCCTTTGCCCGTCAGTGCGCATAGACATCATTGATTCGCCTTGCCGTCCGATGCAAGACAATTCCAAGCTCAGGCGCACGCTACACGCCGCTGAGCAGCCCGCAGGGGCACACGGAGGGCGGGGTTACAGGGTTGTAAGTTGCGGCGAAGTCTTCGCGAGGTTCTTCTTTGCGTGGTCTGTACATATGCTCCGGCAGAGGCGCTCACTGGTCTGCCCGTGTGCCCATCTTTGCACTTGTTCAACTCTGCCCGAACCTGCGCTAAGGTATGTCAGTCCTACATCGGCAATATACTCACCGACCTCGCCCATGCTGTGAGCTCAGAAGACTTCGTACAACGTCTTTTCCAAGGACTATCTACAGGAGTCTCGTCGACATAATCACGAAAGCAAGCTCTGTGGACCTTGCAGGAGTTGACGTTTACCATTCACATACTAGTAGTAGAGAAGAGAACCAAGTCAAAAAAAACGTGCAGGACCTATCTGGTCCTTTCTCAATAGTTAAAGGGGATGGTAGGGGGGGGGCTGCGCCACCACACAAATGATTGATTCAGAACGATCAAGGTGGCAGCAAAACTGTGCAAGGTGGGGGGGCCCTCCCCTCCTTTGGTCCCCCCCTCTCCCCCCACCTTAAGGTTCATCTGTACGTAACATGGCAACTTGCATTTTGTCTTTACGCGGCCGAGTGCGTCTACCAGGCTTCAAGTCGGCTGCCTCAGTAATTAGCTAAACTGCCACCATGACAGTTCGAAGTTGCTCGTAGACGACCGAGCTATTGCTTTTCCGGAAGCCAATGAGGTTGGTCAAGTTACTACGGTACGACAAGATCGTATCTGTGTGTGGGCCAGTGTAATGCAGAAGAACACTATATCCTTGCAGATTGAAGCTTCATGGCAGTACATACGTTCTTGCATCCACGCTGCCGAGCATGCACGCAGTAACGACCGAGCTCTATCGACTCTCCATCCTTTTTCTTACCCTAGCTTTCGTGGCCTCTTTTCAAGTTCACTTGCAGCGGCAAGCCTGCTGAGACGATGTGCAACCCAAAGTCTATAGTGTGAGAGGGCGTGAAGTGAACATCTTGCTCCGAGGCCTGCAAAGACGGTCGCAGCGACAGCCACACCAGGCCCATTCGGTGTGACTGCCAGGTCTTTGGCTTGCGAGAAGTCGCCAGTTGTCGTCTTAACAAATTTGTGGGATGAAAGGAACCAGACCGGACAAGGGAATTCGGCTGCTGGGGTTGCCTAAGCCTAAGCTGCTCCGAGAAAAGACAACCCATCATGCGTTGGCTTGCGAGCGTCCTTTCCAAAGCAGCCAAAGCAGCAAGGGTACGAGAGGGTGCTACTGATGCTGTTTGGATCAGTGCTTACTACTGCTGCTGGTCGTCGTTGTCTTCGTCGTCATAGTCGTAGTAGTACTCCACCTACGACAACTACTACTTCTCCTCCTGCTACAACCAGCAACTACTGCTACTACTGCTCTCACTGCTGCTACTACCGCTAGTGCTGCTGCCACTGCGGTTACAGCTGCTGGTACTGCTACTGGTTCTTCTACCTGTTGCTGCTGCCGCTGCCACCACCGCTGCTGCTACTGCTTCTGCTACTACTTCCACTGCTGCTTCTACTACTGCCTTCAATTACTGCCAATGCATTTGCTACTACCAACGACTCGCACCCAGCTTCGCCTGCCAGTGTGGCTGCCGTCTACATCGATTTGCTGGGTTGTGTTGATCTGCGCACTGCCTGACCGGAGGATACTCGCCGACCATGACGATGATGCACTCAGTGGCCACTCGCCCGAACTTCTCTGAAGGAATCACGAGACATCCTAAACACCGCAGCAACAGGTTGTTTGGTCTCTTTCCTGGCAAGAAAAGACCCAGGCGCTTGTTCTGCGAATATGAAATACTGAAGGGGACGGGCCGTTTTCGGTGTCGTCACACAGCAGTGTAGTCGGTCCTCGGGTTCTTGCGGGACAAACCTAATTTCGCAGTTCGTCGTGCAGAGCTCTCGCACCGCATCCAATCGCTGCCGCTGCTGAGGCCTCGGATGCAGGACAGGCGTCGCCTGAGATTGATCAGGCGAGCCGACTCGCTTTGCCTGAGCAGGGCCAAGCCAACCTCAGGAGGAGGATATGCCTCCTTCACTTCAGCCGTCTTCTCTGGAGGATCATGGCAAAGGGTCCGGTCAGAATGCGGCCTCCTCTGTTGCATTGAGTGGTTTCTTCCGTAAGGCCCAAATTATAGGTTGTCGAGTGTTGTCTCGTTGGATGTCGGAGACTTGCGACCTACACCTGAAATCCACCTTTGGACCTGCAGGCCAGATGTCACAGGAAGGAGAGGTGTTAGGTTACTTAGGTTCCGCAAATCCTGTAAACATGATGTCCACTCACAGTCTCAGAGTGAGCTTCCGAACTTCCGGCAAAGTAACGATGCTGAGGGTTACAGTGTTCCTGCCAAGACCAGACGAAATGCTGCCACTCCAGCTTCTGCAAAGTTCAGCAGCCGGCTGCTGGTGTGCACGCGCAGCTTCAATCTTTTCTGGAAGGCATTTCTGGTAGACATTGCCAAACAGCCAGCAGCAAAGGCAAGTGCCCGAAGACATTGAGCTCAGTTACTTGTGGGCAGGCTTCCGGAGATGCTCCTCAAGGCCTACTGGGCCTACTGCTTGCATGCTGCCGTGCTGGCACCGGCAGCCATGCCGTCTTCGTTGAGTGAACTTCACGAGGGACTGACCGACTGACTGACTGACTACACTGAACGACTGAACAACTGACTGCTTGCCTGACTGACTACCTAGTTGGGTGGCTGCTGACTGGCTGACTAACTGACTCACGAGCGAGCGAACGAACGAAGAAGGAGGGAAGGCAAGAAGGTAGGAAGAAAGGAAGGCAGGAAGGAAGGAAGGAAGGCAGGAAGGAAGGAAGGAAGGAAGGAAGGAAGGCACGGATGAACCAACAGTCGAAAGGGCGAACGATCCAGCTACCGACAGACCGACCGAACGAACGAACCGAAGAACGAACGAACGAATGCGCTTACGAACCAACGAAATCACTGATTACCGACTTTACCCAGCCGCCTGCTTACCTCCCTCCCTGCCTGCCTACCTACCTAACTCACTCATTTACTCGAACACTAACTAGCCGTAACTAGCAAGCAAGCTAGCTAGCTAAAGCAACTAAGTACCAACCAGAAACTAGCAAACAAACGTGGACTAACTTAACTGACTAACTAGCTAGCTAACTAACTAACTAACTAGCTAACTAACTAACTAACTAACTAACTAAAAAACTGACAAACTAACTAACCAGCTAACTAACTAACTAACTAACTAACTAACTACCTAGCTAACTAACTAACTAGCTAGCTAACTAACTAACCAACCAACCAACTAACTGACTAGCTAACCAACCAAGTAGCTAACTAGCTAACTAACTAACTAACTAACTAACTAACCAACCAACGAACCAACTAACTGACTGACTGACTGACTGACTGACCAATTAACTAACTAACTAACCAACTAACTACCCAACTAACTAACTAACCAGCTAACTAACAACTAACTACCTAGCTAACTAACTAGCTAGCTAACTAACTAACCAACCAACCAACTAACTAACTGACTAACTAACCAACCAAGTAGCTAACTAGCTAACTAACTAACTAACTAACTAACTAACTAACTAACTAGCGAACCAACTAACTGGCTGACTGACTGACTGACTGACCCATTAACTAACTAACTAACTAACTAACTAACTAACTAACTAAAACAGCAATTTTCCAACGACCGAACGAACCAACCAACGAACAAACGACTTCACCAACGACAAAATAACTAAACGATCCTACAACTAATGAACGGACAGACGAACAAACGAAGGAAGGAACGAAGGAACGATCTAACGACCTCACGATTCAGCGAATCCACGAATCAACTAGCGGACGGACGGACGCACGAAGCAACGAAGACACGAGTACACGAGCGAACGGACTACATAACCCCGACGACGACGACTGCGATGGCGGCGATGCCGATGACGACGACGACGACGAGGTGCGTCGCTTTCGCCGATCTTGTTCCGAGAGTTGCGCGTGCAGTTGATGCAAGAATCGGGTGCCCTTTGAAATCAAAAAGGTAAGAAGGAGACGGGAGGGAGAGACAGAGAGAGATATTGGGTTTTGCATGTGCAACTTGGCCTGTTGAGCTTTGTTTCTAAGTATTCTGCTCCGCACATGCTTGGACGTCATGTTGTAGATGGGGACATGATGGATGAGCCCTGTTAGACTGTGACCGGTGAATACCCTACGCTGTTTCATTGTACTTCCTCTACTGCTGCGAACCTCGGTCATATCCGGGGACCTTAGCCACGTGTTGCCACCCCGTGAAATGCGAGCGGGCTTGCAGTTCGGGGGAATTGACACTTTCCCTATGTCCGGGAGGCGGGGGAGAGAGTTGTATACGTGTGCAGTGGTACATACCTGCGGCTTGTCTACCTCTGAAAAACCACTGTCTTGGTCGCGAACAGGCGCCTACGCCTCGCTTGTGGCATCACCGAGTTACACGCCGCCGAATCAGGCATCGAAGCGATCACGAGGTTTTCCATGTGCCCGCGAGGAAGAGACTCGTGGACCTGCAGGGCTTCCTCCTCCCTCCCTCTCTCTCTCTCTCTCTCTCTCTCTCTCTCTCTGTCCGCCTTTTCCTCCTAAGCTGTGCTGAGGTGGGGAATGCAAGGTGTTGTGAACTGTGCCACATTGCCATGCTGCTAGGAGACATAGCGGACTGTATTAGTATGACAAGGCCTGAACTTAGTAATCGCAGCCGACACCACGGTTCTCAAAACCGCTTGAAGGTGGGGGTTGCCCCGCCAGCGGCGAAGAATGTCGTTTACTCGCAGTCGGCTGGTGTCACGGAAGTCGCCGAGGATAACAAGAAGCTTGTCATGTGTCTTGCAGGGCTTGCCTCGCACAGCTCTGAATGGGGTTGCTTAACCCCGCGCCTCAGTGTTCAGTCTTGGCATGTCCTGCTTGGAATTGTAATTTTGTGTGGAACAACGATGACACGAACAAACAACGATAACACCGTAATTATGGCAACACCCACCGAGGAGCCAAAACTCAACACGAGGCATTTCCAGTACTAAAGCTTTACTATAACCAAGCAGACCAAGTACAATCCAGCCAGGACCCCAAACGAGGCATTTCCAGTGCTAAAGTTGTACTACAACCAAGCACAGGACCTCAAACGAGGCATTTCCAGTCCTAAAATTGTACTGCAACCAAGCTCAACCCAGCAGGAGCGAAAACGAGGCACCGTATTAGAGTTGTACTAACATCAGGGTTGTTGGTGCTGATTGATAAAACGATAGCAAGAAAAAATCATCCAATTCCGGGATAGGGAAATTTACACGCAGTTATTTTACAACCTCAAATTGCATCTCGAGGAGGGGATGCAGTCGCTCTTTGACGACGATGACGAGGCATTTGCAAGCACGTGTGCATGCGCGCGTGTGTGTGTGTGTGTGTCTGTGTGCGCGTGCGTGCGGGTGTGTGTGTCTGTTTGTCTCTCTGTGTGTGTGTGTGTGCGTCTGTCTCTTTTTGCGTGCGTGTGTGTGTGTGTGTTATAGGGGGCAGCCAACGAAGAGCTTAACGGTGAGGTGCTGAAAACGTACCTGCTTTGTCATACTGTCATGTGGATGCTCCTGGGCCCAGTGTGGCAGCTGGGGGTCCGCAGGATGTACCTGGGCTCGGCGCAGCAGCTGGCAATCCTTAAAATTTGAG
>CAJNJA010040019.1:0-28034 GCA_905231915.1 Symbiodinium necroappetens | reverse complement strand
TGCCAAGGAAGCCGAGTCCCAGGCGGACTACGAGGTGTGGGCGGTTTTCGGGACCTTAGTAAGATTTTTTCGTGGGTTTAGGGTTGAGGGTTTAGGGTTGAGGGTTTAGGGTTTAGGGTTGTTTTGGTGGGCTTGGGGTTCTACAGGGTTTAGAGTTTAGGGTTCAGGATTTCGGCGCTCACTCTTCGTGCTTGGTCGGTTGGAGGTGACACGTATGTTTGCCAACCCTGATCGAAAACTTTGTTAGGTTGAGGCTTTGGTCATAGGCTCCATAGCAGTTCCTTTTTGTGGCTCATATTTGGGATCCTACAAGGTAATCCCCAAAAGGAGCTACTACTATGGAGCCTAAGGCTTTAGTTAGGGCCTATTTTGAGGCGGTTTTAGCTTGAGTTTGGGATTTTGGAGCGGCTTACACTCTCGCAACTCGGGCTCAGACGGAGGAGGTTTGTCGGTTCGCAAGTCTCACTTTGGAGCGGTTTAGGGTTTAGGATTTTGGGGTTTGACGAGAGAGTTTACAGGGGGAATAGTACGTTTTGATGGGGGTGCTATAGGGCGTTGGAGAATGGCATAGGGTAGGGCTTGATGGAGTTGCCTTATGCTGGATTTTAATAAGGTTTCGCGAGAGCTTGGTAGATGTGGGATTCATAGGTTTTCGGATGCGTGGTTTGTGGCTTTATGGGGTTGTGGAGTGAAGTCGAGCCCTAACCCCTAAACCCCTAAACCCTAAACCCCTAAACCCTAAACCCCTAAACCCTAAACCCTGAACCCCAAACCCTAAAACCCTAAACCCTACAAGTTTAAATACGAAAAGCAACCCGCCAGTATGCTGCTCCCGGGCTTCCGGCCCCAAAGCCCCGCTTCCTGCACAGAAACCAAGCCCTCACGGACATCTGTGGGCTTAGGGTTTAGGGTTTAGGGGTTAAGGGTTTGGGGTTTGGGGTGTAGGGGTTTGGGGTTTAGGGGTTTAGAGTTCAGGAGTTTGGGGTTCAGTGTTTAGGGTTTAGGGTTGCTTAATCCCAGCACAAAGTGTGTTAAAGCACAGTATCGAAGCTGATTAAGAATCCCTGGGCCTTTGTTTTTTGGGTTCGTCATATGAACCCTACTATATTGAGGTTGTAGGGCCAGTAATATGAAGCCTACAATATTACTATATTGAGGTTAAAGGGCCAGGGTCTCTTAATCAGCTTCCTACATTAGACGTAAGAGACCTGCACCATCAGGCAGAATCGCTAAGCCCCATAAACCCTGGACCCCTCTGGGAACTCCCTCAAAACCCCCTCTGGCCTCACCCTGCCATTCGCCGTTTCCATGCCGGAAAGGTCCTGCGCAACAGCTCCCCCAAACTTTGGCGCCTCTAGGGCCGAAATCCAGGCGCTGGACACGGAGAGGAAGCAGGCACTTCGGAAACCTTAGGGGGAAGAAGCAACCCTCTCCCTGTAGACTCTCTCTCTCTCTGCCGTGCCATCCTGAAAGGTCGTGCTATGCAGGGGCACGAATCGGCAGGCTAGAATATCAGGAGGCGTAGCGCGAACGCAGAACCTCCATCATTCTTCGAGCGCACGCAACTGGACGAGAATCTGTTGGCTCGCGACCCTAGGTTATAACATCCCAAACCTTCATGGCTATCCAAATTCTACTTTTTCCCCTGACCCCTACGTCATTCATTCAACACACCCTAAATGCTAAAGCCCACAACCCAAGACTCTAACTCCTACTACCATGCGCGTTAGCTTATGACTCAGCCCTAAACCCTAAACACCAATGTGTCCGCAACAAGAACCAGGTCTGGCCTGTGCACCGCTTCCATAAAGCAGGCGATACCTTGGGGTTTAGGGCCTAGGGTTTAGGGTTGTTTAGGCTTTAGGGTTTAGGGTTTCTTACAGGGTTTATAGGGCTTATAGGGCTTATAGGCTTTATGGGGTTTACAGTTGCAGGGTTTAGGGTCAGGGGTTTGGGATCTAGGCCTTCAGACTCGTGAGGGGTTCAAATGCGGACAGCCCCGAGCCGCAGAATCAAGGGATTTCGGGTTTAGGGTTTAGGGATTTAGGGTTTAGGAATTTAGGGTTTGGGGTTTAGGGATCACGAGTACCCGGAGACCCCAGTGTCCCTTAATTAAGGAATAGATACCTTAAATCTTATCGGGGTTCCTATCCCTAAACCCTAGGCCCTAAACCCTTAATTAAGGAATAGATACCTGAAATCTTATTAGGGTTCCGATTATTTTTGGCATATTCCTTAATTCGGGGATATATTGGAGTCTCTGGGTACTCCGGGGCCACCATCTTAGCCCAGTTGCGCCAAGGCCAAACTCTGGCGCAGAAAGTCGACGTCCGTCAAGCGAGCTGCCTGCTGGGGCAGTCTAGGTTAGGGTTTAGGGTTTAGGGTTCAGGGTTCAGGGTTCAGGGTTTAGGGTTTAGGGTTTAGGGTTTAGGGTAGGTTCAGATAATTTGCCGTTTCATGCGGTGTAGCCTGAGAGACGATACCTGCACTCACTCCATGGGCAGTTTGGCACATCAAACGCTGCTTGCAGGGCCATGTTCGTAGCACACTCCGGTCGCACACAACACTTGCACATCTTTCAACCAGGTTCCGTGGCCGTTCTTTGGCAAACCTTTGCGCAACGGCCTCCGACATGCGCTGCAGAACGATGAAGAGCACATCAAATGCACTTTCGTGCGTCCTGAAATAGGGGTTTCGAAAATAGGGATCCTAAAAGAGTACCCTAAATAATAGTAGGATTCTTCTTCTAAGGACCCCAAAATAAGGTACCCCCTTATTTTCGGAAAGTCCCAAATCTCATTAGCCTTTTCTCTTGCTCTTCGAGCAGTCCACAAGCCCCAAGACCCCCCCCCCTTAGCCTTAGCTTGACTCTAGGCCCTTAAACCGAATAGGCCCCCAAAAAGGCCCGAAGCCAGCCTAAAGCCACAAAGTCCCAAACACGAAGCACTCGCTTAACTTAAGTCGGCCAGTTCGTGCCTCAAGCTACAGGAAAGTCCCTTGGGCAGGGATTTCGTCGCAAGCTCTCAACCACCGCTCTAGATTCCTGGGTCCCACTGAATACAAAGTCCCTTTGAGATACTAGGAACCCCAACCCAAACCAAAAACTTCAAGGACTTTTCTTCAACCTTGACCGAGGTTGGGGCGGTTGCTTTTGGAGTTTCGGGGTTTAGGTCTTGGGAGTTTTGAAGCTGCTCCTGGGAAGGGGCCCGGATTTTTTGGGAAGCTGTCATAGCTGTCCTCGATCGGGAACAACTTTGCCGACTTTTGCCCTGTGTATGGTAAAATAACGAATGAGCCGATGGGCGCAGCACCTCAAAGTGCACCGCAGTTTCGTGCCGACTTGACGGTTTTGAGGAATCCGCACTGGAGCACTTAGGCTTCATACGGTTTAGGCTGTCGCCTAAACCCGAACGCTAGACTGTTTGGTTTGGGGATCCAAAAGGCTTAGGCCGGTTTGTGGCTAAGGCCTTTCCACGAGGTTGGAAATTCGAAGTTCGGCTCAGAGGCTTTTGCCGAGGAAAGGCGGCTGTCAAGTCTACGAAGAGCCCATTGCTGTGAAGCCCAAAGCCCTCTCGGTCTCGAGCCCAAACCGTTAAGTTTAGGGTTTCGGGTTTTGGGTTCTGGGTTTACCTATAGTCTCCATTGTAGTTCCTTTTTTTTGGTTTAACCAGTTCTATAGAGGATCCTAGGTATCCCCAAAAAGGAACTACAATGGAGACTTTAGGTAGGGTTAGGGAACACCCTTGTCAACAGAATAGCTGCAACAAAGAATCTTCACCCCGAGCTGGCGGAGGGTGGCAGGGGAGAGGCCAACGAACTCCGAGTGCAAGTAGCCTTGGGCCGCGGGTAACAAGACCCTAAACCCTAAACCGTGGCTCTACGGTAAGGGGTTTAGGCCCAAAGCGTAGGCAAGCTTAGGTAAGAAGACGGGCCTCTCCAGGTCCCACCATCGTGGCATGTAGGACACACCTGAGGCCTTTAGGCCTGCAAAGATGCTAGAAGGTGGTAGGCATCCGAACCGCAACGCCACAGCCAAGCACGCAATACACCTGAAATTCACCGCCTACGACATGCAAACCAAAATGCCACAAGGTCGGAAGATGATTCTCTAGGTGCCCTGAAGGAATCCTGGCACTGCTCATCAATCAAAACCAACATTTCCTGCAGATCACTTTAAGGCTTCTGAAAAGGCTGGGGGCGAGGCCTGTCTTGCGCAATCTGGGGCATCAGATGCGTTCGGACTCCGAGGGGCAGAGGCCATCGTGGAATTCCGACAGAAGCTCCTGTGGGATGACCTTCTTCATGTCCACCTCCTTGAATATAGGGGGCAAGGTTCAGCACCAGATATTTAGGCTTCGGCGCATTAGGTTTAAAGACTCAAGGCTGTTGGGAGACCTCGGGCGGCGAGATGGGGTTCAGTCGACGCCTCACGCTGTTTTTCCAGTTTGAGTAGGGTTTCTCTGGCCTTTCGCCTAGCGAGGAGGATGCCCTCTTTGTAAGGTTCGTGTATACTCTCGCTCATTTCAGCAACGGCATTACTCATCATGTCATGTTCCTTCAGCCTAAGACCCTCACAAGATCAAGCAAACTGCGTATTGTACTTTCAGGTTTAGGGTTCATCTCCCTGCTGACAAGCATTGCCGAAATGCTAATCACAGCACCACAATAGCGGCAGTCATGGCAGGAGGGGGATGAGGTCATCCGCAAGTCTGCGTGCGTGACAGTCAATGCAGTATCCCTGATAGTCTCAATCATCACCCTCGTCGGCATAATCGTCGCCGTCGCCATCATGACCACTAGCACATGCGCTGAACAATCAAAATGATTTGAGGAGGAAAGCTTGTTGTCGTCCCATTTGCGCACCTCGGAAAAGTATAGACCCGGATGTGGGGATCAGCTAAAGTAGGGTCTTATTGAAGACCCCAACAATTTTTTCATCAGTTGCCATGAACCACCATTTCCAGTATTCAATTGCAAAACATGACGTTTTTAAGACTCTTTTTTGACCTTGAGGCCCCCTCCACATCGCATAACCCAAGGAAAATATCAGAAAACCCTTAACCTAGCTTGCTGCTGCCGAAGAGGCGGATGGTGGCTCGAAGGCCCTTGGCGGCTCCAACCACCGTCCGTCTGCAGCCCTAGGCCCATATCAACACGTTGGGGCTTCAAGGCAGAGGAGGCTAAAACTTAAAACCAGGGGGTGACGCAAGATTTCGAAGAGGGTGCGTCATGCTACGAATATCTCAGGATAAGGGTGGGCCTACGTGCGCGAACTAGGAAACATCTTGGGGCCGACTACACGCTGCAATCAGCCAGGCTTCCCCTTTCACGCCGGGGCCGGGGCCCCTTTATTAAGTTCGCCGCGAACCCGGCCGAAGCAGTCAGATTTTCCCACAAAATCCCTGTTTCTCCACCTCTTCGCCCTCCTTANNAAAAAAAAAAAAAGATTTCGCGTTGGCAACCCCTACGTCCCGAGATTCTGACTGGGCTTGCCGGGACCATCCGTCCCGAATTTTGGCGTTTTTTTCTGTGTGAACAACTTTTATTCCCCATATACCCGCCCCCACCTCTTTGCGTCTTTCCCCATACCTTTCCTTGTCTTTTGCTTACGGCTAGGCCAAGACGGGCTAGCTTACATCATTCGCGAGTTCGATTGCCCTCTGTCCTATGAAGCTACTTATCCAAGCTTACGGAAGTGTAAGTGTGTGTGCGTGTGTGTGTACGTCTGTGTGTTTGTTTTTCTGTTTTTTCTGTGTTTTGTAGGGAAGTTAATAATGGAGTCTTACTGTTTGGGGATATAATATGTGTTTAAAGGGTTTAGGAAGTTCTGGGCATGCGGCTTTGGGGCACAGGGTTCAGCTTGACAGCCTCAGGGTTTCAGGAATGGGCACGCGGAGCGCTTTAGGTTTTTAAGGCTTCAGGTTTTTTCCCTCCCACTTAGCTTGGACGAACCCGCATTGCAGGGAAGGCTTAGGGTATAGAGATTTATATAGGGTTTAGCCGTTTAGGGTTTACGACCCTTCCTGTGGGAACAACCCTTGTTGCAGTCCCCAGCCAGACCTGATGAAGCCCTTCTTTCAGATCGCTTCTTGGGTGGTCGAGACGCTTCTACAACCCACAGAGCAAGCTGCAAAGGTGTAGGTGCTGCAGGTGTAGGGTTAAGACAGTTTTTCCTAAAGGCTACAAGTCTTCACTGCAGACACTGGAAACCGCTCACGAACTGCTTCGACATCTCTTTTGCAGCTGCGGTGCAGGACACACCTCTCCGACTGCAACTGCTGCCAGATAAGGTTCTCCGTGCCTGGATCAGGGTTAAGGGCGAGAAACCTCAAAAGTGAACCGTGTAGTGCGCTTGAAGATTCTGGCACGAGACTATCCAAGACCTTCGCACCTGCCGAGACTCCATCGACCAACATGGAACCTGTGTTCTGACCAGTATCAGCCCTTCACCTCTCTATCCAAAATCCCACATTTCCACCTGTGTACTGCACACAGACAATTGAACAATTACTTTTGACTCCTCCAAGTTTATGAAATACGCATATCGATATATAGCTGCAGATGTGCGTACGAAGATGGCTGCACGGATACGAAAACACATGCACGGGTAATGCAGGTATTGATGGGTGTCTTGTTGACTAGGCTGTTGGAGGTCCGACATGCTTTAACGTTTAGGCTTTGGTTTCGGGGATGTGGGTTGATCTGGATCTGTTGGTTTGGAGTAATACAGGAATTTGTGTGTTTTGGAAAAGTAAATATAGGGCTGCTTCGGGTCTAGGCTGTCCTCTGGTGTAGGGATTGATTGGCATGATGTTGCTCTTGGGTAGCGATGAACAGAAAGCCTGTACCACGGGTCTTGGAAAAAGACTCTGCCACATAGAAACCTCCAAAATGCCCATCACCCTAAACCCTTATCTTATAGAGCCTTTTAAAGGAACCCTTATGATTCCCTTTCAGGAACCCCTAACCTCTAACGTGCCTCCGAAGAAGTCGCTACTGAGGCTGCTTCCGCCGCCCAAATCCTTGGGTGGGAGCAGCGACGACTGGGGAGAGCCCTGATCCCGCAATTGAGGCATATATGCCTATAGATAGAACCATTACAAGTTTCTGTGTTCTACTAAAGGCTCCACACGGGGAATATCTCTTACGCTTTGAAAGCCTCGTGTCTTCACTGAAGGCAGCTTCCCCAAATACTGGTGCTACATGTCCCTGCAACCACTTTGGTAATCATGACCCCTCTCCCCTCCATCTCCCCTTTCCCTCCTCCGGCTTTTCTGTCTCTTGTGCCAGACAGCATCTTGAGTCCAAGGACCCTCAGCCCTCAGATCCCGACAGCCCGACATACCGCAAGTTTTTTGAAGCTACAGCCTATAATTACTCATCTAAACTCTCCATCCGAGACCTAAACTGCCCTGCAAAGCTTCAAGCCTACTGCGAAATTTCGAGGCATCGGGGTCCGACCAAATCACCCTAGGCCTTCAGCACGCCATGGCCCCTCAGTGCGCGGGCTCCGCGCTGCAGCAAGGCAGGTCCGGCAGAAGCCTTCCATACGGTCTGCGAGAGTGCAAGGTTCACGGTTGTTTTTTGCCTCCCTAAACCCTAAACCCTAAACCCTAAACCCTCCCTCCCACCTAGGATGAAGCCCGCAGGGTTCACGGTTCAAGGTTCAGGCTTTGGGGGGGTGCAAAGATCAGGTCGGGAGGATCCAGGGGCATAGGGCCGTCACCAGGAGGATCCAGTGGCACAGTATTTCAGTCTTGGGTTTAGGGTTTAGGGCTTTTGAGTTTGGTTCAGGGTTTCGGACACGTAACGTAACGGTCCCATGGGAGGAAACGACAGCCCCCAAACCACCTTAAGCTTCCAGCTTCAATAAAGTTTGTGAGGGAGACCAGCCTGTCTTCTAAATTCTAAACCCTGAACCCCAGGGGCTGGTGAAGAATCCCCATAAGAACAGCAACCTCTTCACAGCATCCAACCAACCCACGTCCCGAACAGCCCCATAGGCACTGGCAGCTTAGAAATGTCTAAACCAAACCCCCCGAAAAGGCATTTAAAATAAAACATACAAGGAAGCCTTAAAAGTCCTAGTCCGAAATCACAGCGCGAAACGCGAAAACCAGCGAAAAAAAACAGCAGCCAAGTGGCATCCAGAGCAGTGAGGGCCTCCTTCAAGCCATCAATCTCCTGCTGGCGCTTCGCTTGCCTGGGGAGACTGTGGGGGGATTGAGGCCGTTGTGAAGTCTTCTTCGGGGGCCCTTATAAGGGGTTACCAAAAAAGGTTGCGGGGTTAGGGTTTGGGTTTGCGGTTTAGGGCCTTTGGGTTCTAGCAGCCTCTTAACTGAACACCTTAGCATCCACCTGCAGTGTTAGATGCTGAATCATGACACTTGGCTGGTAAACGAATTGTAGACTCACAGTTTCCCTAAGCCCTACATCCTATGCCTATACCACCACGCATCTTCAGTCATCATATCTTTCGGAGCCTTTGCGTCAGCCGCACAGTTGGCCTCAACGTAAAACATTGAACATGTCCCGGATGCCCTTTCTTGGGCACCCCAAGACCCTACATAATAGACCTAACCCCACCCCGCAAGCCCTAAATCCTCCATCGACCCCAAACACATAGACCAGCAAACTGCAAACCGTCAGAACCCGAATGCATGGAGCCCCAAACCCTAAACCTCACCGAATTCCTGCGTGTAGGTACCCTTAAAGGTAGCCCCAAGTCGCCTCCGAGTCAGCGACACTGGGGGAGCGGGGTGGCTCATTTCAGTGTGCTTAGGTTCTACAGGAGGGTCCCATGAAACACAACAACTGCCACAAGCCTTAGGCTGTTGCAGAGGATAGGGCTTAGGGCTCTCAGGCCCCCCGGCACTCGGACTTACAGTAGCGGTTTAGCGGGTCAGGGTTTAAGCTTTCTCTCTCTCTCTCTCTCTCTCTGTCCCTCTCTCTCTCTCTCTCTCCCTCTCTCTCTGTCGCTTTCAGGTCCCCCAATAATCACATACCCGAACTGCCCATGCAACTAGTGTAGGGGCCTTAATAATTAGAATAGGGTTTTGGGGTAGCTATACTACACTTATAATAAGGAACACCAAAGTAGTATAGGTAATTATTTGGCCCCTATATTAGAAGGTTGAGGGCTTTGGGATCCATGCAGCCTGAAGCATGTCGCCATGCGGCCGTTGAATCTCAAAATCGCTCGGGCACCACTCAAAAAGACGTAAGTCCCTGAACCGAAAACCTCTACATGCTGAAACCCCGTGCTCCCACTGTCTCGTATCTACGATTCTTGCTCTAATCTAAAGACCTTCCACGTATTGCAAAGCCCAACATCAGTCGGTGCACCTTAAGCCCCCAAATCCTGATCCCTCAGACCCCAAACTTGGCGGGAGGGATACAGCCTTAAACCCTAAACCCTAAACCCAAACTAGGGGGGAAGGGATACAGCCTAGGTGCTTCTCCGCGAACGACTCAGGGGTGACGAGGCATTCGGCTTCCAGTCCCTGGATAAGGCGACGGAGGTTTGGGGGAAGCGGGGTGTGGATTTGAGGCTTTAAGAGCTCAAGCTTTTGGATTCGGATTTGCGGTTTTGGGTTCGAGCCTTGTGCTTGAGAAGTTGGCTCTTGGCATTTTGGGTTAAGGCTTTCGGCCCTATACTTTGGGCTCCGCCAGGCAAAGGCACCTCTCAACGGAGGTCTGGAATACCCCGCAGTTGCAGAATGAACAGCACAACGCGTATCCAGTTGTCAAGCTCCCATCTATCCGACGGACATGGCAAAGAACGTCCGGCTGAGGCAGCAGAGGGTCTCTGCAAAGACCGGCTAAAAAAACACGTTTGCTACAATTGGTGGTGGGTCGCCGTCACTCTATGTGTCCTCTCTTTGGGTCTCCACAGCGACCCGTCATCCCCAGCACGCACCCCGAAACAGTGGGTTCCCCACAGATATACCACCCCAAACGAAGCCCTCAACATCCAGCACATGTAAAGGCCCTAGATCCATGAAAGAACTCCAATAAGCGATATATGCCCCCCAATAAGTAATCCAACTACCCTACCAACTACTCCGTACCCTACAGCTGACACACTAAAGCTCCCCCTAGAACCAAAACCGTAAGACCTAAACTTAAACCCTATACTCGCAAAACCTAAAACTTCCTGGTGAAAGCTAAAGCCCTAAGAACCCAAAGCCCCTTCTGAAATCCAAAGCTCCCTGAATCCATAAGAACACTGTAAGCCCCACATTCTGGAACCCAAAACTTCGGTTCAACATTCCAATGCCGCAGCCTTTAACTAGACCCTTGAATGAAAGCCGCAAAGCCTCCCCGAGCCCTACAACCATCTTCAACGCTCTCAAACCCGAAGACTTCTGCAGAATGATCGAATCATATAAAAAATCGCTAAGAACCCAACCAAACCCCCCCTGCAACAGTCTATCAACCCCTGCAAAAAGCCCTATGAAGCTTTCCTTGGTGAACTCGAGAATGGCACCCATCTCGGTCCTTAGCGCAGGAAAACTCGTCCTTGAAGTGGGGTTCTATAAGTGTTTAGGCCTCTATCAGAGTGTAGGGTTTAGTGGTTTAGGATGCTCTGTGGGGATTCTTGGGACTTCTGATATTCTCTTGAGGGCTTTATTGGCCTCTTTGGGGGTCCAGGGGGGCCCTGGGTGCACTCACAAAATTTAGAGCTGCTTAGAGGCTCAGGGTGCTGGGGAAGAAGCTTATGCTTACAAGGACCCTAGTTGAGATTATCCTAACCTAGCTAGAGACCACTGAAACCTGTTTGCAACGTCGCCTGAGCCTCAAAACCCTCAACCCCAATGCCAAAAAAATCCCTCATGGCTCCCTGTCAGGAAACATATACTGATTATTACCGATGTCCTTGGTCCCCTTACTCTTTAGGCAAGCACTGCCAGTGGCGGATCCGAGAAGAAATCCCGAAAGCCGAGGGCAGATTGCAGACTTCCACCGCTAGTTGCTGGCTCGTTTTCAGCCTAAAAGGACCTAACATATCGTAGGTAGGAAAGACTGATAGTATACAGTAAGCTGCTGAGGAACTGAATGTGAGGGACCATCGTAAGAATAAAACAGGCAATAACAAGCAATAATATGCTTGCAGCTGCGCGGCTGCATGCTCTCCTGGTCGGAGTTCAGCTCCGTGAGCTCTGAGTCCAGGCGCTGAGCTTCAGCAGTCTTGTAGTCGATGTCCTTTCATAGGGCTTCAAGGGTTTAGGGTTTAGGGTTTAGGGATTTAGGGTTTAGGGTGAGGAGGTTTGAAGGTTAAGGTCTGGGATTTGGAAGATTCGAGGCTCTGGGGCGCTTAGCTGGGTTGGCGCGTTTTTTTGGGGGGAGCTCCTGATCGACGCCATTTCAAGGTCTACGGCTTATGCAGTTGAAGTCACAGTATATCCTAGTCCTTTGAAGCCCCCAAGTAAAAAACAGAAACGGTGCAGGATGGATAATCCCTAACTGAACCCGAACATCGAAAGCACACACCCCCATCTAAGCCTTACCCTTTGAAGGAATGGGGTGTCATGGATGGAGAAACCCGTCCTCCCAAAACCACCAACCCTGACGCCCTGAAACCCAAATACCTGAAGGAACCTCAAACTCCGAACCCCGCAAACCCCGAAATTCCCTACATGCTAAACCCCCAGGCCCCCAAATGCCTCAAAGCCCTAAAACAAACGGAGCTCCTTCTCCTTCTGGGTCTTCTCAAGCTTCATGTCCTCAGCTTGAAGCAGGGTTTAGTGTTTCGGGTTGAGGGTTTAGGGCTAGGGTATACAGACCGGATTAGACAAGGCACCTCCCCGAGACTCGGGGTGGATCCCAATAGGTTTAAGGTTGGCGGGTTTGGGCCGAGGATGTACTTACAATGTCAGCTGCTCTTTCGCCATCCTGCCTGCAGGCACCGACCTCACTGCTCCAAGGTCCTTTAGTTATAGGGGCGGTCATAAATGGGGTTTCGGGTGGATTATCGTTTCCATATGACAAGGAAGGCCCTAGGGGATGGAATGTTGGGAATTGTATCAGGGTTTAGGGTTTAGAGGTATGATTCCGAAATAGTTTCCGAGAATGTGCCAAGCGAAACATTCTCGTTGTGGAGTTGTTGGTATCACAAGCACTAGACACTACCTCAAAACACAAGCACATATCACGGTGTAGGGGTTAGGGCTTCGGGTTTAAGACGTATCACACCCAATGCCGAAGCCCCATATATTAAAACTGAAAATGACCCCCCAGAAACTCCCAGACAATTTCAACGCTCCTAAAATCTAAACCCCAGAAAACCCACCTGAGCGCTACACTTCTTCAGCGCTGCGCCCTGAACCCCGAAACTCCCTAAACCGTTGACAGCACCCCTTCTGGCAGCCCTTATGAAGCAACCCTACACCATCCTCAACCCTAAACTCCCTCAGCCCGAAGCATGAAATCCCACCTGAAGACAAAAATTAGGACCACAAATACCCTAAGTCCTAAACCCTCAACCCTAAAGGACCAAAATATCTTAAGTCCTAAACCCTAAACCCTAAAGGACCAAAATACCCTAAACCCTAAACCCTAAACCCTAAAGGACCAAAATACCCTAAGTCCTTTTTGAACGAGGTCTCTCTGAAGTGCCTCCAAGCTGCCCTAAGTCCTAAAACCTTGAAACCCTAAAGGACCAAAATCAGAAAAATCAGGCTCCAAGGCTCCTGGGTGTCCCGCTCGTAGTTCATCTGCGCCGTCTTCTCCGGCGCGCGCATCTGAGAGAGGCTCATGGCCATGTCTGCCTCCGCGATTTCGGCTTTTTGTGCAGGGGTTAAAATTTATAGTTGGCTTTTTGGTTAGGCTTTAAATAGGCATTGCAGGAAGTCTTGGCGATTAGGTACAGCTTGGGTCTCGTGAAGGCTTCAGGAGCCACCCTAGTAGCTCTCACATAACAAACCCGAAACCCTTACAGCCCTGTTTATCCCCCATTAACGTGCTAATCTGCTGATGGGGATCTGTCGAGCTTGCATGGTTTTTTGCTGGGTGGAGGTCTTCGAGCTTGGAGGTTCGGGCTACATCCCCTGATTCTCCTTCTTAGTGTTTAGGGGTTTAGGGTTTAGGGCTCAGGGTTTAGAAATTGTTGCCACTGTCGTTGCTCATGTCGGCCTCGACATCCTCGAGACGTCCGATCACGCCACCGGCGGCACCCTCACGCTCGCCACTGGTGACCTTGATGCCGGAGTTCCTCGGTGAGCTGAGTTTCTGGAGGCGGTTATACTGGTGCCCAAGAGTTTGGAGCATGACAAGTTGCGCCTCAGAGGCTTTCAGAAAATGGAAAATGTGAAGGTTCAGTCGCTTTGATGTGACGCACCACCCTCTCACCAGCTGGCGCTACAACTAAACATGCTAAAGCAACAAGGTGCGCACTATAAGAACGCACGTAGCTTCACACTAAAAAGAGGCCGGCATCGCTTGAGTCTAAGGCACAATCATCTCGGGGGTGCTGGGGTAGGAGTGGCATTAGCATTTGTAATCGCCCAAGTGTTTTTGCTTGTACTCGTATTCGTGTTCGTATTATTGTTAGAAGCAGGGGCAGTAGCAGCAGCAGTAGGGGAAGCTGTAATTGGGCGAAGGAGGCGGAGGAGCAGCCCTGGATGTTGTTGCTGCTGGTGTTCTTGTCGTCGTCGTGAAACTCAGAACCCTAAAGCTTTACATCCAGCTCATGAAACTATCAAGGCTCTAGCTTACATCAGCAATCCTACTGTTTCGGGTGTACTGTAGAAACACGAATCCCCAATAGTCCCCATGTAACTGCTGCACAATAAAACCGCCTAAACCCCTTTTTGCCCTAAGCCCTATAAACCCTAAACCTCAAACCCTTATAAGCCCTAAACCCTTTGTGCTCGAAACCCTACACCCTACCAAACCCTAACTTGCGCCATGGGCTCTTGTAGAAGTCGCGCAGGGCCTTCAGCGCGGACTTCACTCCCTCCATGCCCGTCACCGTCTCCGGCTCCTAGGACGCTTTGGCACATACAGGGGGGGAGGGGGTGAAACTTTTTTAAATGAGGGTTTAGGGTTTAGGGTTTAGGGAATACTTTTTTTAATGAGGGTTTAGGGTTTAGGGAATACTTTTTTAATGAGGGTTTAGGGTTTAGGGAACACTTTTTTTTAAGAAGCATACTACCATTTGAAAAGGCATGCAGCTACTTATTTTATATGGCATAGACAGACGCGGATGTGTTCATCAGGGGCCATTTACATTCTGATCTGGAACCTCAGTAGGATTCCAAGTCCGAATTGTGCACTCTACCTGAGGTTACCACGACAAACTTTGATTGACGAGCCTGACAAGGCCTAAGCCCCAAAGCGTTTAAGCCGGCTTTGCAAGCGCAAGATTTAGGGTTTGGGGTGTAGGGTATACCGACCCGAACCCGCATCTCGAAGCCCCAAATCACCTGACAAAAAACGGCTCTGAAATGAAAGCCCGAACATGAAAGTCTGAAGCCCTAAACCAGCTAGGCGAAGCAATACCTCCCATCCCAACTCCTTCGTCTTGAAGAGAGAGGTCTCCTCCCATGAGAATTGCTTCGAGCAGTCGGGGTTTAGAGTTCATGGGAGTTGGGACCCTTGGGGATAAAGACCCTGTCAATAAGGTCCCTTTTAAGAGAGCCAGAAGTCGGGCAGGGTTCGGAAGGGTCCCCCTTTAAGGGGTCTCCCTAATACTACCTAGGAGAGTTCAGGGTGTTGGGCCTTGGGTTTAGGTTGTCGGGGTTCGGCCGGTGTAGCGGTGTAGAGGCAGCGGGAGTCGGGACTTCTCCCGAATCGAAGCAGCCTCGATCAGACCTACATTTAGGGTTTAGGGCTTAGGGTTTAAGGTTTAGGGTTTAGGGCACTTCATACCAAGTGAGGAATTTTGAATGAGGTTAAGGGTTCGGGAGGGTAACTCTCAAGAGGCGAACCCAGCAAGAGGGAACCGAATCAGCTACAGAATATGAGGGCTACTTATAAGGTGTGGGCACATGATATTGTGCGGGCTTCCCTACTCCGATCACTATTGCCACAAAAGCCCTGAACACCACAGCAACTGCAGAGACCATTACACCACCCAGCAGCTCAGGAACGCCTGCAAAGAGCTCCACGCTCACCACAACTTCCCGCAAAACACCACAGCCTGAGCCTAAACCACCCCAAACGCTTCACACCGAATCACTCGGCTTCGGCCGATTTAGAAGGTGGAGCAAACTGGAGCTCAAGGCTCACGGGGGTGTGACCTCGGCCCTGGAGTTCGACGAGGACCCCGAGACCCCAAAGCATCGGAAGCCATGCAGGCCCGATGTAAGAGCCCGGAAAATTTTCTAAGAAATCTCTCCGACAAGCACCATATCATATGTACTATATACACATATGCGAAAGGAACCGAAACTGAAGGTCCTCCTGGCGCAGCGCAGTCATGTTTGCCTGGGTCTCCGCCAGCGTGGTCAGCTCAGACTTTATGGCCACCACCTGGAGCCATGGGGGCATTTTTGTATGCGGCTTCATAGGTTTAGGGTTTAGGGTTTTAGGGTTTAGGATAGATTCATAGGCTGGCTTGATAGGGTGCTACAAGGAGCCATGGGCTTTTTTTATGTGGCTTCATAGACCTCATAAGCTTGTATGAGGCTTGATAGGGTGCAATAAAAGTCACAAGGTTCCTGTCAAGGAGCTGCAATGGCCTTAGGTTGTCAGGGTTCCCGCAATTTAGAGTTGTAGGGTACAGGTGTTCAGCGTTCAGGGTTGTAGGGCTTCGAAACTTACTATACCCAAAGGAAAACCCGTCAATCAAGCAACATCGAAAACCCGTTAGTCAAGCAATTTACCTGCGACTATACTATAGAGCCCATCATACATTGAAGGATAAGGTGCTCGGATGTTGGGCTGGGCAAGGCATGTATCTTTGGGGTTGCAACTAGGATACTGCTTCATCGGTATGAAAAATCTCTGCTTCCCACCTTCTTTCTACAGATAGGATAGACCCAGCCAGAGACCCCGAGTCTCGCGGGCCGACGAGCTAGATCCCACACTGCTCAGGACGATGCGCGGGCGGTGCTTCGCCATGGGGGCACACAAATCGTCGTGCCAGGGTTCCCAGAATCTCCCAGGTAAAGGTCTCTGGCCGGCGACAACTGTCGCCCGCACACCCGCTCTTTCACCATCACCACCAGCCAACGTGCAGGAACCTGTGCAGCCCCAAGTTAACATGACGCGGGGCAGCAAAGGACTTGGTGGTGCTGGTCGCCCAGCCGCCGGCCATTGAATGCTATGGCGATTTCCTCACTCCCCAAACGGAGGGTGCTGCAGCGCAGTCGTGAAGCGTGCAAGAATTCCGCCTGCCTCGCCAAGGCAGCCCACGGGCCAATCCGTGGGCACCGAGGGAGCTCTCACCGAACTTTTCAGGAGTATCTGCAGCTTGTGCCGACAGAGTTCATGCTTGAGCTAAAGTGAGTGGTTTAGGATTTATAGGGTTTAGGGTCCCAATACAGTAGTCAACCTGAAAGGAAAGAGCAAACTCCTTCATATAAGAACCACTCAAACAAGGTAACCTGGTTTCTGAAACTCCCGCCTGGCTGCATTGTAACATTGTAACTACGGGTAACTGCGAAAGCCCACTTCATCGACAGTCACACTCATTACCATACCCGCCAGTATAGCAGTAACACTCATGTGACTCATGACAGACAATCTCTCAGTGGCTAATTTGTTGTTTTCTTGAAAAGCTCAATGAACATGGAATGTAGCTTAAATGTAGAGATAGAAGTACCCGAAATAATTACCCATATCCCAAATACGAACCTACTCATAAGATATGTAGAACTCTATGTAGACCAAGACCTTCAAGTAGGGGTCGGGTAAGGAAAACAGCCGGACGCTCCCGCCTGCTTCTTCCTTGGCGGCTCATGGGTTACCGTACTGTAGGGCGTTAATTAGAATTGGGTTTCAGGGTACATTCGAGTATTATTGTAATTAGGTACATCCTAGTATAATTATAGTTATGATCAGGAGCCCTAAGGAAACGTGTTGGTAATTGTTTGTGCTTCTAGAGTGTCGGTAAGGAGGGGGCTTAGGTAGTAGAGTGGGTGTTCCTAGTGCTTTCTTAGAAGGTGGCTACAGGGTTTAGAGGGCGTTCACGACATCTTGTTGGGTCTTCCGACGGTTGTACAAGGTTTCTCGTTGTTTTCATAGGGGCCGTCGTCGGCTGCAGGGATTTAAGATTTAAGGGCTATACAGGAGTTCCACGCACAGGGCTTAGAAGCTTCATGGTTTAGGGGGTTTTGCGGATTCAAGGGCTGAGGGCCTTGATGGTTCGGCGGAGTAATGTAGGAACCTGATTAAGAAACCCTGGGTCTTTATTAGGGTTCTTAATATATACATTCTAGTAAAATGGGGGTTTTAGTCAAGTTCCTACATTAGGACCCCAGGATCTTCTTGGTCGTCAGCTTCTGGTTGCTGTAGGTCTTGCTGTTGGCAAACCTCGTGGCTGTGGCATCCTCTGTATGATTATTCAGAGCTTTGGACCTCTAGATTCGGGTGACGAGGCGCCCTTCCAAACCCTGCTTCACCCACAGCCCCAAAACGCTCCAACGCAAAAAAAAGGCGACCCTGGACCTCGACGCAAGTGCGAAAGCAAGGCCTTCCTCCCGAAACCTAAACCCCGAAACCCACACCTCGACACCTTAAGCCCCAAAAAAGAGCTCCAGCTTTCCAGCTGGGCCATCCGGCTCAGGGTGTATATAACGGCTAGGTCTAGGCAGGGGTTCTGAGGCCAAAAAGCTCTGATGCGCACCCCTGAAACGGCGCAGCCGCAAACACCTAAACCCTAAACCCTAAACCCTACACCCTAAACCCTAAACCCTACACCCTGAGCCCTAAACCCTAAACCCTAAACACAAAAAGACGCACAGAGGCCAAGCTTCAGGGATGCGGACTTCGAGGCTGTGGCATCGATCTTGGTGCTCACATCCTGGGTTCTTGTTAAGTGAATTTATTTTAATTTAAGTTATCATAATAAGGCAAAACTCCACTATTTACTATAGATCATTATTGTGGTAACTTAAATTAAATCCTTTAACAATAACCCGGCGTCGTCAAGGTCTGCCTCTTTACCGGCCTTCTTCTCGGCCGCCTCACCCATCTCCTGATAGGGTTTAGGGTTTAGAGTTTAGGGTGATGGATTTTGGGGGCTCAAGGTTTCAGGCTTCAGGGAGCAACGCTACCAAAACTACGACCACCAACCCCACCTCAGCACCCACCACTATAATATATAGCACACCAGGGCTCCACAAATGCAACTGGAACCGGCTATGACATCATCCTCTTCACAATACTAGCTCTTCCCTGCAAACCCCCCACGCCTTGTCACAGTAAGCCTTCTTGGTAGCCTCCGCCTGCAAGTTCTCCTTCATGGTGGTGATCCTGGGTGCTCCGCTGTTCGAGGTTTAGGCTCCATTGTCCAGGTGTTTAGCCCTCAACTCTAAAGCACCACAACCTGAATTGCCTAAAGCCCTGAAATCCAAAACCTAAAACTCTAAAACCCCCAAACCCGACACTCTGAAACCTAGCTAAAAAACCCAACCCTGAGCCTTCCACCCCTCCGGGATTGCCGGGTGTTAAGAGGTCGTGGGCTTCTCGTGCCTTCAGGCTTCCTGATCTTGGGAAGGGCCTTGGGTCCCAAAACTTGCGCCTTCAGCCAGGGTTAGTTTAAGGGTTTCTTTGTTGAACTCCTTTTTCGTGTTCAGCTAGGGTTTTAATTTTTTTCTTTGAACTCTGGGTTTAAGGTGTAGGTTTTTGAGGGAAGGACCCCTTTAGACCCCAGAAAGGAGACCCTATACTGAAGGAGCTCTTACAAGGACCCTACAGACACTTTTGGGCTTCTGGGGGGCCTGGAGCTTAGGGTGCAGGGCATCCGGGCGTTACAAGGCTTTTAGAGTTTCGGAGTTCAGGCCTTGAGGACCTGGGGTTGAGGGTAGCCGGGCGAAGGGCGGTCTGAAAGAGTTTAGGCTAGGGCTGGTATGGTGGGCCCTAGGTTTCGTCGGGTGCACAACTTTGATGCTGGTAACCCGATCATATGGTGATACAGTGCAAGGCTCATGTCCGTGATCATCGTCTTGATCTTGGAGAAGACATCGGCCCCGGATTCCGTGCGCAACATCCTCTTCTATGACACTCAACGACATGAGGCTTGCAGTTCAGGTCTACTGTAGGCCGTTTAGCTTAAGGTCCCCCGAGAAGAGTTGGGGACACGGCTGATGGAAGCCCGGAACCTTTCGTGGTACAAAAGATGAAGCACCCTCACAGGGCCTGAATCCACCTGCCCTGACTATTGAGTCATACAGATCACCTTCACGACTTCATCTTCACCACCATCATCATCATCATCGCGATCTATAACTTGAACTTCGATTCAATGTTGCGCCCTGCACTCCAAAGCTGAGTCCATCGCAAACCCATTGACCCTGCGCTCGGTCCCGTCCATGCGCCGGCTGAGGAGAACCAGCTGATGATCCCCCAACTTCTGGCCGAGATTGCGCAGCATGTGGACCACTTCGAAGTGCTTGAGGTCCTCCATTCCACTCTAAATTGAAAAGGCTAGAAAACTCGCAATCCTAGAACCTGAACTGCTTATCCAAAGATGCTAGTTACAGCGACGACTCCACAATCTCTTATAATTATATAAAACCCCAAATTCCAGAACCTGAACCTAACCTGAGCCCTGCTTCCTACACCCTACATCCAACACCGGAATACGGAGACTTGCTGAGACCCGAAGCCATTAAAGACTCCTCGCTGCTCTTGATGTTGGACTTGGACACCAGCTGCAAAAAGGAAAGTCCGGAGGACTCCGCCCTTAGCTGGCCAGGCAGTGCAAGCAAATGCAAGGTAGGCTTTCGGTTTGGGGCATCGGGTTTTCCATGAAATGCTCTACGTACCTTAGAAGCCTTACAACCAAAAAACAGAATTTGTACTAAGCTGATACCTGAACAATGATTCTTCAGGAAACCCAGTTCACGCATTTGCAGCTCTGGCTTGGGTGGATGAGGCTTCAACCCCAAACCCTAAAGCTAAACCCTAACCCCTAAGCCACCTAAAACCTAAACCCGAAACCCCTAAACTACCTAAACCCGAAACCCCTAAACTCCCTAAACCCGAAACCCCAAACTCTAAACCCCAAACCCGAAACCCCTAAACTACCTAAACCCTAAACCCGAAACCCTAAACTACCTAAGCTCTAAACCTAAACCCCTAAACCCCAAACCCTAAACCCTAAACTCCCTAAGCCCTAAACACACCAAAAAAAAAAAGGCCCCAAAGCGTCCAACCCAAGACCTGGCAGCCCTCGTCATCCCACACTTAGCCCGAGGGCCCCGAGGCTCCAAAACCCCCAGGGAGGAAGTCCCCCTTTTTTGCAGCGTCTGCTGAGGGTTGAGGATACTTAAGGTTTTAGGGTTTAGAATTTGGGGCTTTATAGGGTTTATAGGGTTTGATGGGTTGAGGGTTTTGGGGTTTTAGGGTTTCGGGTTTAGGGTTTAAGGTTTGTAGGGTTTAGGGTCTAGGGATTGCTATATTCAGCCTATAACACCTCCCCATAAAACCCTATTCGAAGTTTTAAGGCCCCTGTTTTAAGGCAGGGGTAAATCACCATAAGACTCAACACTTGGACCCTGAAATCTCGGCTTCATCAGGTCCCAGTCTTGGGGTAAACGTATCGGAGCCTTTACGAAGCTAGAACGCTGTTCAGGAAGTAACGAACCCACATGTAAACCGTGAATAGTAGGGTGGATTGTGCTCGTCAGGATTCAAGCTTCCACGGTCGATGATAGTCGCTACACTTGAGGTCATGATAGTCGCTACACTTGAGGTCAAAAAAACACCAGCCCTGAACGGTTGAAAGCCCAAACTCCTAAAGCTCTACCATGCGAATAACCTCATAACCGGAGACATCTCCTCTGAACACTGCGTGGGGCGTGAGGTTAAAACACCCCTCTCCTTGAGTCGGAAACCTGCTTTGAGTATCCGTGACTTCCAACCCAATCAATGCCATGATCCATGAGGCTGATCAAGTTAGACTAGGGCCCAAAGGAGGGGGTTCTATGGGTCCCGAAGCCGAAGCTAAATCCCCAAACCTGCTCCAAAATCATTCGAACTAAATCCAAAAACATGTACCCCATGAACCCCAAGGCCGCACATCCCCAATTCCTACACCTTACAGCCACGTTTTCTTCCTCAAAAAACATCTCGAAACCTCCCGGCCCAGCGGCAGCGCGGCCTTCGCTGCGGCGAGCGCCTCGAGTTCGAGGCCACGGCTCTTCGTCTCCTCGTGGTAGTCGGCGGCCTGTCGTTGGGACCGGCTGCGGGAGTCAATGCTTTCGGGTTTCCGGTTTAGGGCTTCGGGTTTAGGGTTTAGGGTTTAGTGGTTAGGGTTGTAATGTAAGAACCTGATAAAGCAAACCTGGCCCTATAACTCCATTTTATTCGGATTCAGATTCATATTAAGAACCCTAATAAAGGTTTCTTAATCAGGTTCCTACAGTAGGGATTTGCAATTGCTTTCTTTGCCTGCCGCCTCTTTAGTCTAGGGTTTTAGGAATGTCACGGTTGCCTGCAGGACGTAAGTTTACAAGGAGGTCTGGCTGAATGAGCCGCACTGCACGGACAGTGATTCAGGGTTTACAGGGCTTCAGGAGTTGAGGTTTTAGGGTTTCAGGGCTTCGGGGCAAAGGTGAAGACAGGGTTTCAGATGATGCGTTCTTGTTCTAAGCCTTTTCCTGGAGCCGGGACGCGTCAGAATACACTCAGATGGAGGAAGATCTCGCACGAACCTTCCTCATGAATACGTTGGGGACAGGTATTGCGAGTACATGGGGCACAGGTCGGGGCATCAGCAAGGAACCCGAGACCAACTGTCCTTCCGAGGGCTATTTGGGATTCAGTGCTGCCTCCTGCTTGCAGTCCATGGTCACGTCACTCAGGGACTTTCGATCCTGCTCCATGGAAATCTTCCTTGGCTGCGCCTACGCAGAGTAGGAAACTTGAATCTCAACGTTGCTCTGGTCAAGGCTGGGCTTGAGTTTCAGGTCGGTATGACGTCGTGCGCTGCCAAGGGAAACTTGAAGTTCCAGAGAGCTCGACATCCCTAAACACGTTAAACTACACGGGACATCGCGCTTTGCTGCAAAGTACATTCCCTTAATAAGGCGCAGCGGGCTCACGCGCAGACACCACGCCAACAGCATCTGGAGTCCAGGCATGTCATTGTTCATATTACAACATTTCACCGTTGAGGCGCCGGGGCTTCGCGACCCCTTGGATCCGCGGCAAGCTATATATGAAAACGGTACCCATGCGCCTCAACTTTACCAACTTCTGAACCCTGAACCCGCCTAGCGGCCTAGCTGCCTTGCCACGGAGCCCAGAAAGCCCCAGAGTCTCGACCCCAAACTAAGTGGGCTCTGCGTGTCGTCTGTTGCAGATCCTTCTCCGACTCAGCTTTGATGCGCGACTGGTCAGCCTGACTCTTCTTGGCCTCACAGCGACGAGATGACCCTACCTAAAACCTAAACCCTAAACTCTAAACCCTAAAACTTCTCCCAGTGTAGGCTTCAGGACGATGGGCTCTAAAGCCTAACCTTGAGCCGCAAATTCTGAAGCTGTCCAAGGGACAGCAGAATTTCCCCCGAAACACAAGCCGACGGGCGTCATAGTGGTTTCTAGCAGGTGCTTTCAGAGTTCTGGCAAGGGGGTTTCAAGCCTAAGACAGGGGAACTGAGTCACTGAGCCTTCGAGTTGAGAGATTACTGTTACTTTTTCTGGGACATACAATGCTGAAACCTATAACCCTGCATCTTGCTTACACCTGGGCTATGCATATGCCAGGAACCGAGGCGCCAGCCCTGAATCTCAAACCCCAAACCCTGCACGAACGTTTACAAAGCCCTCATATCAAAAAAGGGTATGCGCCCTGCGAAACCCACCGTACCCAATACAAAAAAGCAGCTACAGACTACAATCACCTGAATAATAAGAAAAAACACCGGTCGGCCGCACCTTCTCCATTGCCGCCTTGGCGAACTTGATCTCCTCATTTCCCGAGAGTGCCCGAGGACAGGAACCCTAAATGCCTGTCAGGTCCCTTTATGTCTCTCTTCTCCAAGTCTTTAGGGCCTTAAAGGCTTCTTCGAGTGCTTTATGCGGATTTTTGAGCGCCCTGAACTCTCAACCAGAAACTCTAAACACTAAACTCTAAACCCTAAACCCTTAAACCGAAAACCCCTCAACCCTGAATAAGGTTTCGGGGCCCCATTCTACCATATCTATGAGAAGGAACCCCAAAAAATATTATGTAGGCTCCTATATTTAAAGCCCTTCGACCCTCACCCCTGAGCCAAGTCTCGTCGGCCAAGGACTGCGAGACCATCTCGAAGCTGTGCTTGGCCTCCGTCTCCTGGGAGCTTTCGGGTCACAGGGAATTCCTAGAAGGAGTCTAGGAAGTCTTCTATAAGGGTTTAGGGTTTAGGGTTCTAAGGAGTCTAGGAAGTCTTCTATAATGGTTTAGGGTTTAGGGTTTAGGGTCAGAGGGAATTCCTATAAGGAGCTCTAGGAAGGATTCTATAAGGGGTCGATCAGGGTTTAGGGTTTAGGGTTTTAAGGAGTCTAGGAAATTTTCTATAAGGGGGTCGAGCAGGGGTTCTGCAGGGAGTCGTCTTCAAGGGTTCCTTCTGTCTGAGATTCAAGATTTCGGGCCAGTGACGAAGAAACTGCAGGTCCAAGGCACGGAGGCCTCACCCGTCCCAACAATCGAGCTCGGAAAAAAAGAACACTAACAAAATAAGAAGAATAGTAATAGCAATAGAAATAATAACAACAATTAACGGAATAGCACAGTAATAGCAATAGTAACACTACAAGTAATAAGAAGAAGAATAGTAATAGCAATGAGGCAATAATGATACTAATAATAACAATAATAATAATAATGATAATAATAATAATAGCAGCTCCTTCAAAGTTGGGTCTTTCAGCTCTGATCATGTCTCTAGTCGCAGCTCTTTTGGCTCGCTCTCAACTCCTAAAGCTTCAGAAGTGCATCAACGGTGCTTAGCGTGGTACGGGCCGGCCGTGCGGCTCCATACAGCCCCTAAGCACCTGCGGGTTCATACTCTTAGGGGCTGAGTACCCTAGATCAATACAGGTTGCACTCTTGAATAATAGGATCCCATAGGCCCCAAAAGGCTAAAGGTTAGCTACTCAGCCCCTAAGTACTTCGGAGCCTCAGGGCCCCCTGACTGCTCCCTGGGCTCTCCCTGCTCTCACTGAGTCGGCTGCTCGGGGCCCTGGTGCTGTGGCTTTTCCAAGGCGTCGATGGCATCTTGAGCCTCTGCTTCCGACACCCCGGCCGAGAAGAGGTGGACTTTCAAGCCGATCTGAGGCCACTTCTTGACCAAGTCAACATAGGCTGGCAATGTGAGCACCTGGCCAGGATGATCTCTGATAAAGGCGAGGCAAGCCTTCTCGAGCTGCTTCGCCTGAAGCAGATGCGCTTGGCAGAGGATGGCAGAGATTTGTGAGGTGTCGATGTGTTCGGAAAGCTTCGCTTCACACCACAGCTGAAGCCTCTTGACCTGATACTTGTGACTCACGGCCAAGAGCGCCTGAATCTGGGACAGCTGGGGTTGGGCATCCGGCAAGTGATCGGTGTAGAGGAACTGTAGGAAGGTTTTGAAGGTGGCGACATCACAGTCCTCGATAACGATGACTTTCGAGACGCTCTCCTGCATGCCGGCCGTCAGCTGCTTGCTGAACACCTCGGCGCGTGCACAAAGAACCTGAGAGTGCGCATGGATCACCTCGTCCTGCACCACAAAGCGAATGTCGCTGCACTTTCCTTCCTCCAAGAGCGCCTTTGTGTCTTGGCTCATCGTAGGCTCGGGAACCTCTGCAGCAAGCGATATGGGCTGCGTTCTTGCGGGTCGAAAAGGACGGACTTCCAGCACGAACTTCACCGTCAGGTTGCCGTTCTCCACCCACTCGGAGTGCAACAGCTCCTCATGGCTCAGCCCGAAGATGCCCAGAGAAGCAGGAGCATGCCCGGGCCAATGCACATCCGGGCCGTAGGCGCCAACCTGCGGCCAGCCTGCCCCGTCGACTCCGCCCGGATGAACAACATCGCGCGTCTCGCCCCACGGCACGAACTCACCGCTGTGTGCCTTGATGTAGATGCGATACCGAAGTGCGATGCGTTCACTTGTTTCAAGCTCTATGGCAAGGGTCCCATGATGCCGCGCACTCAGATAGCCTCCCCACGGGTTGTAGTGAATGTCTGACTGGCAAGATTAAAGCTCGAGGCCACACACTCCTGACGCAACTGCTCGAGCGCGCATGGCACCCAGGAAATCTCTTCGATTCTCCACACATAC
This sequence comes from Symbiodinium necroappetens, assembly GCA_905231915.1. NCBI lineage: Eukaryota > Dinophyceae > Suessiales > Symbiodiniaceae > Symbiodinium > Symbiodinium necroappetens. The sequence continues at coordinate 2,616 of CAJNJA010040019.1, read as the reverse complement.
TCTCCCTTAGCCACCATATCTCCGAAATTCGCGCTTTCGCCGCCAGTTGCTTGCATGATGTGTTGACTTTGGGGGGCAGGCACAAACTGATCAGGTTCCGAAAAGTCCTCCTCGTCAATGTCACCTCGTGCCCCGATTTCGTCTGTGTTGCGCTCCTCTGCGACTGCCAGCCTGCCCCGCATCTCCCTCAACTCGTTCCGCAGCCTGAGCCGCTCGCGGGCCTGCTCGGTCTCGGCCTGGAGCTCTTGGAGCCTCGCCTCCTCGGCTTCCGCCCTGTGCCGCGTGGCCTCGATCTCGGCCCGGAGCTCTTCAGCAGACATATACCGCGGGTACTCCATGGCGAAAGTGGCGAGGACCGGACGAGGCAGGCCTCTGCCCGAAGCTCTCAACGACGGGAATCGCCGCAATGGCAAATGGCGACGAGGCCTCTTCCAAAACCTGCAACACAAGCTCGAGATGGAAGTGGCTGCTGTGGTGCAATGTGTCACTGGTCGAAAATCGAAACCCGTCGCCTGCCCCCCGCCGCTTGTAAGAAGCACTGGTAAAGCGACACCCGAAGCAAGATGCATTAAACGGTGGAGCCTCATACCTCAAAGCCACAATACCTTGTCTACAGATGGTTGCATGGGGGCTGGCGAAGACTGCAAGTAAGTCCTGTGTGAGTGCTTAACAGAGTAGGGTTTTAAGTAAGGTTTAAGGGTGCAAGGAACTGTAAGGAGCAAGGGCTCACCCCTGGGGGCCCAAAAAATAGAAGCCCCTTACCCTTTCCGGCTTGCGGGAATACGTACTTTAGAACACCCCTTTTGCAAACGAAAAACTTGATCCCGGAGGGTTCACGCAAGGTTTAGGCTCGTTGGTTGCCGGGATGCAAGGATCCCAAGCCCAACAAAAGTAAGGCTTGCTTCCCCGATACCAGGTTACCATAAGCAAGAGTTGAGACTTTCACACAAGTACGGGGACATGAGAGCCCCAGTAAGCGTAAAAGTATCTGAAAGTTTGGTATTCTCGAATTAAGATGGGGTTCTGGGGTTGGGGCTACAGGTTTTCAGGTTTCGCGGTACAGGGGCTTTGGGGATAGTTAAGCTCAGCGCCATAATATAAACAATTTATGCTCCAGTGTTTTAGGGTATACCCTAACCTCAGCAATGGTGGCCACGCTTAGTTAAGCTGGAGATCCCTATCGTGCAATTAACAAGGTGTCCTTCTTGCGCAACTCGGTGAGCTGATCTTTCGACTTGTCGAGCATGTCCTTGTCAGGGACTAGCAAGGCTGGCTGGACTACTTCTTTTTGCTATGTTCTTCTCTGCTAATGTTACGCGTTCTCTAAAACCTTTGTTACCTTCCGGTAAAATCTCGAAGTGCTACACTCATTATCATCATCACTCGGATTGGTAGAGGCGGTGGATGCATACCTACGTACTTCACAGTGGCTTCCGGTTCTTCGGGGGTGCTATGCCGCATCGGTGCCGCTGACTTGCGAAGAGAATGACCTCAGGGCCCGCCGGGCCCGGCAGCACAAGATCCACTCCAAGCTGGGACGTCGATGGCTCGGGGTTTAAGGCTTGAGGCTTGCGGAGCAGACGGTCTGGCCGTTCGGGTGGACTGCTGGCTTAAGGTCTAGTTTAGTCGCATACTTAGGGATTAGCGGGTTTAAAGATACCCTGTAGCGTCAAGCAGTACAAGCCCTCGTGTTGCCTGCCACTCTCGCAAACTGAGCGAGGCTTTCCAAGTCAAGCGATAATTATTCCATCCGGCTTGTTGGTAGGGCCTCATGTCAATTATTAGGCTCTGCGAGCATAACATCACCAGCACACAAGGGCTCACACGAGATTCATGAAAGCCGAAAACAAGCCGTGTCGGTGTGGACAACGACTTCCCTCATGGTTATGGCTACAACTCGTGAACCTTCGAACCTCTCATGCCAGACCCTTATACCCTACCCTAAGCCCTTGCATAAAGACTCATCCTCCCGATCCCCGATCCCTGAACCCTTGCGCCCTACGCCGCAACCCCTAAGAGTTCTCCTCCAGCATTTCGGTGACGCCGCCGGTCTTCGACACATAGGTCGCCGGCTCGGGCGCCTGCGCGCAGGGTTTAAAGGAGAAAACAAGGGGTGTCCTCTACATGAGCGTTTATACTACAGCCCGGCCTGTGAATAGGAATCCCATTACAGAAGGCACCTTAACTGGCCTGCCCAATCTCCATTACAACAAAGAAGCCTTAACCCAGACCCGAAACTGCATGATTATGGGACCTCTGTAAACCCCCCATAAAACCTCAAACCCTAAAAACTAAAAACCCGAAACCCTATAAAAACCTTAACCGAAACCTTGTGGAACCCAGAACAGGGGCCTCCTAAAAACTGACAACTCCCGCGCAACCTGGGCATCCTGGAGGAAGGCCGTCAGAGTCTTGGCATCCTTCTGCTGCGCCGAGGCTTTTGGGGCTTAGGGCTTGGATCCAAAGAGTTTAGGGGTTTAGGGTTTTCGGGTTTTGGGGTTTAGGGTTTGGGGGTTTGGGGTTTCGGGTTTAGGGCACTAATAGATTTGTAGAAGCTTATAGGAGCAAAGCCCCTCCTGGTGGCCGATCACGGAGGCGTCCATCATGGCCTGCACC
>CAJNJA010040008.1:0-28035 GCA_905231915.1 Symbiodinium necroappetens | reverse complement strand
CTGTGGTGTGGTGGTGGGTTGTGGGTGTTGGGTTTAGGGTTTCGGGTTTGCACCCGCACCTTCCCGGTACGGTGGTGGGGTTGTTTAGGGTTTAGGTGGCCTGCTGTGGTGAGTGCCAGCCCGCTCTGTGCCCCGTCGTGGCCCTGTGGGGCTGTGGTGGCCTCATGCTGTCCCACGCCCCGGCCCTCGCTGTGATGTGGTCGTGGTTTTGGGTTGTTAAAAGCCCCCTTCATCCCCTGTGGTGTGGTGGTGGGTTGTGAGTTTCAGGTTGAAAGGGTTTAGGCTTAGGGTTGAGGGTCAGCAGCTGGGCGCGGCGCAGACCGAAACCATGGCCCATCCAGGTGAGTGTCACCACTTTATGGACACGCCACGAAGTTGCATAGCTTCAACAGTCACAACACTCACGAGGATCACGGGTTCGGGGGCCCATCCCTGCGACTGTTGGCACTTTTGAGACAAAAGTGACGACCCTCACAAGGATTTCGGGTCTATACCAGGGGGGGATACCACGGGGCGGGGGGGGTGTCCGACACGCGACGCGAGACCATCTATGTATGTATGCATGCATGCATGCATGCATATATTTATTTATTTATTTGTTTATGTATTCATTTATTTATTATTTTTGTTTTCAAGATGTGCCTGGGCGGTTGGAGCGTTGCTCGGGAAGCGACTCCCGCCACGCAACGAAAGCCAAATAGTTGACCAAGGACATAACATACCCATGCCGGGCGCAGGGATTACGCATTTCAGCCTAGCCAAGTGCTTCTTCTGGTAAACACCCAACTCCGGGAAAACATCGCTCAGAAGGCTCTCCCTGTTGATTTTTGAACCAAGGGACGTCTTAACCCCGCCCGGCTAGACTTTTGCTAGTCACAGGAATTGCGAGGCCTTCGGCTCAATCCTGGAATGCACAGGCCATGGTCTCGCTCAAGTCCTCCCCGGGATCTCAGAACGGCACTGGGCTGCTCCAGACCGTGATTGCAATGAAGGCAGTTCGGGGTTCTCAGGTCTGGGATGGATTCTGAGGCTTGGAGCTGCTGCCTGAAGCCAGCACTGTATCCGAGTTGAGTGCGCGCGGTTGTCATTAGATTTAGGGTTTCAGCTTCGAGGATACGGATAGTGCAAGCGCAGGTCAGAGAGATCTACGAGAAGATCACCGGCAAGGCAAATTCGCAGAGGTTACCCTTACAACATATGAAATTAAACCTCAAACCCCTGAAGCCCCAAACCCTGAAGCAAACATGCTGAAGCAAAGCCTCAACCCACAAGTGTCAACTTCCGCAGCCTGGGGACACCCCTTGCGGTCCAGGACACCCAGCTTGGGCGATTTAATTTTCGTGGCCCTGCCTTTCTGATAGGGAGTGGGTATGAGAGTTATCTGAAGTATCGTTAAAATATTCGGGAATCTTGAAAGCCACAGTCGTCTTATCCCAAAAGAGAATCAACCCTTGGCTCACTCTTGGACAAAATCCTCATGAGGCACCAGGCAAAGACCAAGAGAATCGAAGCTCATCCACTTGTCTTCCTGAGCCAGGGCAAATCGAAACTGTTGCAAACAAGAGGTGCCCTGGGTTGAGGGTTCACCCGGAAGGTGGCCTCCATGGCGTGAGATGGTCCGATTTGGCTTTCTGGGGTCCCCACCCCATCGAGGCAAGGTCATGGCATTGCCGCTAAATGAAGATGAAGATGAAGAGGGCGATGATACTGGTAGCAATACAATTGTAGTAATGATGATGGTTATTTGCAGCAAGACTGGGCAACATCTGTTCCCTGTAATCGCCGCGACTAGGAATTGTTGTTGCGAAGCATCTGGCAAGGTCATAACCGGTTATATTTGCAACGCCAGTCTTCTCGGTTGATGCTATCGGTGGTGGTGGTGGTGGTGGTGGTGACGGTGGCGGCGGTGGCGGCTGCGCCATCGTCGTCGTAGCAGCAGCAAGAGGACGAGGAGTAGTAGCAGTGGCAGCAGTGGTCCTCGGAAAAATGACGTTGGGACAATTGGGAGTAGCTTCTTCGGATGTGGGGCTCAGGCGGTTGAACTGTGGACAGCCGATGGCTTCAGGGCATAGGAAGCGCAAGTGCAGAGGTTGCACCTCGTATGGTATGCTTTATCTCCAACCACGTACATTGATACAGTTCTCTTTGGAGCCACATCGTTGAATTTCATTCCGAAGCCCCGAATTCTGAACGTCCTGGAGCAAGTTTACAAAGATTTCATGAACCCTACATGTTTTAAAAGACACCGGTCCTCCTCGATACCTTGACTGTGGGGTTCCCTTGGATTCCGCAATCCGGGATATTTTCAATCTTAGTGTTGTGTGTTCTGTCAAGAAGAGCTAGGTGCTTAATATCCAAGGCATTGAGTCCGTTGGTGACCTTAGGGCCTGCAGGCTTCCAGCTTAAAGGTTGCAGGTTTTGCTTTCGGAGTCTGCTACAGCTTCAGGAGGGTAGGGGGCATCTTGGGCGCTGAGGGACTGTAAGTTGAGGGTAGAGTCAGTGAAGAGAAGAAACTCAACGCCTTGGGTGCGCAGCAGTCGTTTTACAAATGTTTAACCTGCATGGGCCACAGCCGCCCAATACAAATGTGATTTTCCTTCAACTTGGACGGACATAGTCCAGCTAAAAACGGGGCATTGCTCGATTCGCTGCCGATAACCCGGAGCCTTGATTTCAGCCTTGAAGGCCCCAGACGTAAAGAGACGTACAGGTCTCAAGACAAAGACGGTTTCATCATGACTGTCCTTCATGATGTGATGCTGTTTCCTGCATTCTCCTGCCCCGAAACGGCACACTGCCTGGAGGCTGAAGAATGGTTTTGCAAGTTTGGGCTGTGAGCTAAGGTTCAGGATACCTTGTGGATCTGTGTTTCTTGAACTCTCAACCCCTCATATGCAACGGTGAGCCCGCTCCCGAAGCCTTCGACCGAAGTCCCGTCAACTACTGCACTTCAACCTTTGGCTACCGTCACGGGGTCGGCTGCATGTAGTTCTCAAGCAGAAAGCGGGATCACAGGTTTGGGTTTAGAGGTAGCGCAACGAGAAAGCCTGAAATCAGAGTCGGTACTCCCGACGGGCTTTCCACCTTCCGCCGTCCTTCTTGGCCCGAGCCCTGCACATTGCCAGCTACGCCGGTTCGAAGGCAGGTTTTGGGGTGTGTCTCGTGTTCAGGGATTGACGAGTTTCACCTCTGGGGCTACGACCGGGTGGGACAGGGCAGGGCATGCCCTCAGCAGTACGGGACTCGGTTGGGTCTGCAACGGGTTCGCACCCAAACCCATGTTCGAATCTCAAAAGTTAAGCTCCAGCCTGACGCAGACATTCAAGCCTGGCAGTGCAAGTATGCTATAGCTCAGCCCTCAAAGCGTTGGTCAGCAGGCCTTGAGCCACACGTATTCTCGAGAATGACCGAACCTCAAACCTCCCGAGAAAGCAGCCACAAGGCCCTAAAGGTCCCGAGCCCAGAAACCTAAACACCTGAACCGTTGACTGCTCTTCGACTTGTGAGGCCATCCCACAGCTATGGTTCGCCGGTCGACTTCCTCCGCCTTGCCTGCTGTGGCGGCAGCTGGGCCAGGGATTTTGTCACGAAAGTTAGTTTGGGTAACTTTTGTGGGAATTTAACAAGTTGGACGCCTTGCTCCTCACGGACCTCGTCTGGCTTCGTGAACCGCATTCGCTCGTGGTATCTTGAGTTGACCGGCTGGGGGTGCCGGTGTAACCTCCTGAAATGCAGCATCGCTTCAACCTGAAGTCGTTGAATCTTCAGGTTTGGCGAGAAGCCGGTCAGCGGCGGATAGTTGTCTTCGTTGCAAGCTGTGCATGGTTTGGGCGTGCAAAGGTTCGAGGTTGGTTCAGGGTTCAGGGCTTTGGGTTTCTGGGCTCACAACATGTATACTCAGAACCGGTTTCAAGTTTGGCCTGTTTTCCCTTTCGTGAAGTTTCTTCCGTTGCAAGCAATGAGGAACTACTCGGTGGTGCTTGACAGGAGCGGCCTAGCAGGGATTCCGCTGTCACGCTTTCACAGTGCTGAAGCCGACGATTCAATCTTTGTGTTCTGTCTTTGAGGCCCTGGTGGCCTTCTACTACGCCTGCCATGCCTTTGTTGGCCTTGCACCGGCCTCACGCACGCCGACAGTGACACGCTTCGGCGGCGGGGGCCCCATTGGATGCTGCACGACATGTCGAGACCGATTCAAGATAGTTTTCGGATTGTGGCTGTTGAGTTCATCGACCAAAGTGTTTGTGTTCGAGCGATGCTCCAGCCAATTCTGTTGCCCAGAGACTCATGACGTGCCTGATGTCGCACTGTCTGCCCACAAGAGCTTCGGTGATCAAGCACACTTTTTGAGATGCGGGCGTTCTCGGGGGTATCGGCCAGAAGTGTTGTGTTGTACTTGTATGTCGGGGCGAGTGGGGTCTGATTTGGTTCTGTCCGAGCTGGCCCTTCTGCGCCCGTATGGCTGCACAACCTCAATTCTCTAGTGAGTTGACCCCGCAGTCCCCATCCAAAACCCCAAGTGCAACACCAACCCAAGCTTAAATGAGTCCTGTGGGTCGTCGGTAGCAGGTGGCAACAACCCTTTCTAGCTAAACCCTGTGCCAATGGATTCATGGACACAAGGCCCAGCCAAGCAAGACATTGCTCGTGGGGCCTTCAATGAAGTCGGCGGTTGTGTGGCTCTGCCCTCCCCCTGTTTTCGTTCACGGCCACCGCGCGAAGTGCTCCCGTTGCGGGCATTGCACTTGTGGTCCTTGGGGAGGACTGTGTCGGAGATAACATTGCTTGAGCACCGCTGTTGCGCTTCTTGGGGTCTGACCGCGAGGCAAAAATGGCATTGGTTTGTTGCCTTGCAACATTGCGGCAGTGGCCGCTCGAAGGTCTAGCCTCGCCGAGTCTAGCCCGCGCATGTCCCGGCATGGACAAGGTGCTTCAGCTATTGGTTTTTAGCGACCCCCTGGCTCACCCACGGTGCGGCTGAACAAACGGGAAGTTGCGCCAGCGCACATGCTTCAGTAACTGAAGTTCCGTTTCGCATTTTGGTGGAAGTGTAGGGGCGAGCATAAACCGTAACGGCAAACCTTATAGGTTAGACTTTTAGAGCTCAGTTCTGTGTGGGTGCCGTGAGACTTTCGATTTCGGTTTCGGGCCAGGATTCAGGTTCGGGGTTCAGGAGGCTTCACGGTCGGAATCAGAATCCACCAACCTTTTCTCCTTCAAGGTGATCACCCCTAGCAAGCTTGTTGTCGTTGCTGGCTGTGGATCTAAATGCCGAAGGCAGATTCGCTTAAGAGCTGAGGGTTTCATGGCTGCAACCAGCCACCTATGTGTTCAAGGATCTTCGGATTGATAAGACTCATCTCATCGCTCTCGATCGCAGACAGAAAGCTCTACATCTTCTCTGTGTGGCTGTCTCTACCTCCATCTAAGACTGCGGACAGCCGACAAAAGTCCCCTACATCGCTTGAGCGTAAACGCATGGGCCGGATTGGCATGTCTGCTGTCCACAGGCTTGGTTTGGGCTATTTCTGAACTGCGTTTTTTAAGGCTTGGTGGGCCTGGGTCACTAACCCTCAACCATGAACTACAGTAAGCCCCCGCCTTTAATCTCTGACCACTCATGCCAGCAAGTAACCATTCGGTCGGGCTCGCTGTCGACATGTGTTTTCGGCACTACGTCACTACCTCGAACACACGGAGCCCCAGCTCCGGTTACCACAACCAGCTGAGCTATTGCTTGTAACAGATCATCCACAGCAGACCTGCCATGTTGAACTCTGCATCGTTCGAGCCCGAGTCGCTCGCGACCTTTAAATTTTCCGTCCCTTCCTTTATGGCGGGCGAACTCAGAATGCTCCTGCACTCGTAAGTCTTGAGCTTTCCTGCTCAGGTGGTGAAAGCGTGCCCACTGGCCTCGTCTGGCCTTCCCCCGAGGCAAAGCCAAGCTTGGAACCATTGAAAAACACTTCGGGTTCGGGGAAGATGTAACAGACATCATGTTTTTCAGTCATTCCGCTTGCCTTTTTAGGGATTAGACGCAGCTGCAAGGCAGAGGAGAAGCTGCGCGAGGCCGGGATATCTGACTTCACTTGACCTGCCACTCAGTTAGGATGCCCGGCCACCCCTATGCCCTACACATCGTCCTTGTGTCCCCACAGCCCTACTTCTGACCGGAGACCCTTTGCTTGGTGAAGCTTGGGTTCTGGGCAGTTAAAATCAACTATTGTCACAGCCGTTGTAGACACATGGTTCGGTTGGCATTTCGGCGAATTGCCTGATCGGACAGGTAGATGGCATCAAGCTGTTCCCGACCCATGCCTGGCAACTCCTCTCAAAAGGGTTCTACATAGGGCACAAAGGGTTTACTAGCTGATTCAATTTGCTGCAACCGTGATGCGAGTTGGCTCAGGTTCATGCAGACCCAGAGCTGACTCTCTCTGAAAGCTTGACAGCTGAAGCAAACGGTAGGTCCTCAAAAAACTAGAACTAGTATAAATAGTTCTTCCTCAGCATAGAACCGGTCTGTTCTCTTCTGTTCTGCTCACTGAACTCAAACAACTCCAAAATCCGACTGGACCGATTCTCAAGCAGATCTGAATCAGTTTTGGGGTTTTGGCATTGGGGTTGAGATGATGTGCACGCATCTACAACTGACGAATCGGTCCTGGACAGGCCCCAAGGAATCCGGGATGGATGACAAGTGCTAGTAGACACTGTGGAGGCTGTTCTATGGCTACATTGGAATCTCTTGTGGCCTTATATGTAAGATTTGGTTTAGCAGCACGGTCGAATTCACCCGTGTGCGCTTTCCATGAGGTGAATGCACTTTTCGGGGCCTTTGCCAAAGCCCCTAAACAAGCTGGAGATTTGGACTCGTTGCCTTCCTACCTGCAGGTTTGACAGCTCTCAAGCAGCCCTGAATTCCCAACTCGGAAATCCAAAACCAGAACCGTCACACCTCGAGCCACGAATGATCCAATCCAGCTTGCTTCAGGGACCCTTTGCAATCCCAAGCCCGCTCGCAAGCGTTCACGGGAGGAAGGATGAGATGGATCCTATTGTCGACTCCAAAGTGAAGCTGGAGGCAGTGTCAGGGTTTCAGGGATTGGAGGTTTGGGATTTTAACTTGTGGACGACTGAGACATACTTTGAAATAATATTTGAACCCCTAAACCCTGAGCGCCGTTTCGGCAAACGCTTAGGCCTCGGGACCGCGCGTAGTCTGACATCTTGAACAAATCGGAAGAATTGCAAAACATGCGTTGTTCTGTCAGGCTAGGATTCTATAACATGATGGCTGCGAATGTGGGGCTGATGCCTAAATTTGAATCGCGTTCTATGTGGTGGCTCAAACTCCAACCCCGCCATACCGTTTACTTTCATGGCTTTCTTCGTCGTGGGAAGATGCTCTCCGGTCTTTCAATCCGAGCACTTTTCCTGATGGCTTTCTCGCGATGTTTCGGGTATAGAGATGCTGGGTTGCTCAACCCAGCCACCCATGGTTCATCAGGCCGAAACCCAGCCGACAATAACTTCAAGCCGACTCCGATACTTCGGCCCTGCCCTGAAGGACACCCCTGTGATTGTGGGTGTCGCTGCCGACTCTGGCTGCGGAAAGTCCCTTGGCAAAAGCTCAAGGACCAAAACAAGTCGTGACTTCATGTGGACCTCCAGTGTATGGCAATCTTGTTTTGTTCACGAATCAGAATAGTAACATAATCCAACATCCTTGACGCAGGAGGAAATGCAGATGGAGTGAGCGCTTGTTAATTCGGCCAAAGAAGGTCAGTTTGCAGCTGGAAACCCTACACATTGACGCTAATTAGCTTAAAGGGTTGAATTTAGGAGTTTAAGGCTTCCGAGTGTCAAGGCCAAAGGTCGGTGAAGAGTTTAGGGTTGTGGAGTCGTGGGATCTTTACGATTTCGGGTCAAAGACTTGGGGTATGGGACGTTTGGGATTCAGGGATGCCAGGCGAGTTTGCCGATAAATGCTTAGTATTGCTTGTGATTGTTGGTTTAGCTCTACATAGTAACCTACACTGCCTTACGGTACTACGGTCATGAGTGGATGCTTCGTCTGCGTTTGGCACTGCTGTTCTGGAAATGGGCATTGGGATATCATCCTTCTGCGCAACAGTAAGCGAATGTTAAAGTGCAGTTCAGCCCGGAATGTGGCCGAACGAGAAAGAAGTTTTGAATTCCACTGTCCAAATATCGGTCCTCCCTGACCCCAGATATAAAAAGCATTCGAGCCGGCCAAAGACCCTAAAGGATCCTAAAGCACTTGCCAAGTCTGAAGACCATCCAGGTCCACCTTCCTGCGCCGTATCCTCGGGGCACTAGGCACTGAGGTGGCGCCAGGGTGCGGGCCCAAAGAGACAGGTGGTTAGTGGCCGAGTTTGGCTTTAGCTTTGGGCCCTTCGGGCCGTGGGGTGGAGACGTTTGGAGTCTGGAGTTGAGGGTTCTGGGCACCTTAAGAGGGAGATCAGATCAGGAGCTGAAAATTTCCAGATATTGGGCCTGCAGGGTGGAGTTTTGTGGTTCAGAGCCACACGTAAGTAGAGGGTTTAGGGCTGTGGGACCAGGTTGTGTTTTTGCCGGAGAGGCTTCGGGACTGTGAGAGTGCTAGCAGTTTGGGATGAAGCTTAAACCTGAAGTCTGGGGTATGTTTGTGCGTGTGCGCGCGCGCGGGTGTGTGTGTGTGTGTGTGTGTGTAGGTAGGTAGGTGTAGATATGTGTGTGGATACGCACGACAGGAGAGCCACCAGTATGGCGTGGCCTTTTGTCCTATCGGCTTGATCGTCGATCGTCCCATGGCATGGCTCGCCAACCCGGTTTTTCCAAGCAATAAGTCCGAACAACCGGTTCTGGCGCGGCACAATGACAGGTTTACGCTCTGCCCCAGCAGATGCTTCTTAATAAAGAAGCCAACCCTGGCACGATTGGCTGAGCTAGTTGATAGGGCAGCAGACAGCGTTCTCTTGATTGCTCTCTCTGGAAATCTCCTCAACGATGTTTCTGTTCGAGGCATTGAACCTAAGGGGGTGTTAGCGGTTCCCCCTTCGCCGTTTCCCGGAACGCAGTGGAGAATCTATCCTTCTTTGAAGGTCCTTTTGACGATGTCGGTTTTCTGTTGGCACTGCCCGGGCTTTGTTCATTTTTGGACGTGCCAAGTGCTGCCGCTCCTCCACAACAACATCGTTCCTGCTTGACCTCTGCTGGATTTCCTGGGGATTTGTTCCGTCTCTTCTGGAAGCTGCTAACCCAAGGTGTACCTGCCGTCTTGGTTATGCTTCCCAATCCTGACAGCTGTGTCAGTACCATCCTGAGTGTACCCGATGTCATGACGTCACGCATTGGCTCGGGCAGTGTCGTCTATCGGCACGGGTGCGACATCTCTCCATTTTTGTTTCACCTCCCAGCATAACTTAATTTGCACGGATCGGGCTGCGGCCGTACATCGGACCTCTACGCCCAAATGCGAGTGTGTGTGTGTGTGTTGGTTTGTCTGCGATCCCGAAATCATGTGTCCTGAACCCTGGACCCTGACCCAGCCGCCAGCCCTTGAGTCTTTAGTCGCAAAGCCTTGCTGAGTGTTGGGTTTTTCCAGGGTTGCGCAGTGCAAGAAGCAGGGTCAGTAGGGTCATTGCAACTCAGGCATGGGGCTTGGGTCCAAGGTTGAATCAAGAGGGGAAAGTTTGGTTTGGGAATAACCAGGTTCTGGGAGCTGAAAGTTGTGTGCTGCCTGCCAGTCTTTCCGAAACTCGAGGCGTACCCCAGCATGTACAATATGAGCACCGTGCCGACGTCCTAAGCCTGTCCTAAGCTGTCCAACTGGCCGTCCCAGGCACACCGCCATCGGCGACATGATGACAGCGACTGGCCTGCAGTCTTGCCATTTGCGAAAGACCTTGAACAGCTTCTTCAAAGCAGTATGTAATGCTAGAGGAAGCTTGCGGACATGTCGTGGTTCTAAATGTCATTCGGCACATCACCAGACACATCTGCAACCTTTGTTGTGAGCCCTTGAGGTCTCTCCCAAAATCCCACAACCGAGCCATGAGTCGTTGAAACCCAAAACCCCCAACTCCAGCCGTTCAGAGTCACGGGTCATGTGCCGTCATCATGTGCAGAAGTCTGCAAGCCAAATGTTGGGGCTTGGCTGCATTTCTCTCGAAGTGTTTGTTTTGCTCCGCGAAGTTCGCGAATTTTGGTGCTGGCTTTGCCACGTCGGATTTTTGGAAGTTTGGATGTGGCATCCCGGTCGTACAACACTGAATGGAATGCCTTGCTTGAGTGTCGGGTATGCCCAGGTACACTATTGTTTCCTTACCCGCCCAGGTGATCTGCCTCGATGACTACCACACGAACGATCGTGCTGGCCGCAAGGTCAGCTTGTCCTTGCCATGATGATTACAATTGTTGCCCTATTTGTTATCCATGCCATCTGTCGAAAAGGGCACAAGTTATGAATCTGCACGAATGTCCGGGCCTCCTGTAAACACCCACAATGGTTTGGTGATGATCTTAGTTGGAGCTCCCGACTCTTGCTGCCTGCCGCACTCCTGCCATCCCACACCTTGACACGTTTTAGATACATGTGGTGTTAAGTGTTAATGGTTTCAGCCAGGGGTAGCTGGTAGCTATTGCTGGTATCCTGTACTGACCTTGTTTTTTGTTATATACATATATATCCTTCTCTCTCTCTCTCTCTCTCTCTCTTTCGCTTTCGCTTTCTCTTTGCCTTTCCAACTCTCTCTCTCTCTCTCTCTGTAGTTATTTCTATCTATCGATCTATCTGTCTGTTTATCTATCCGTCTATCTATCTATCTATCTATCTATCTGTCTTGCCTTGCCTTGCCTTATCTTATCTTATCTTATCCTAACTTAACTTATCTATCTACCTATCTATATATCGGTCTATCCATATACACACGTAGAGAGAGGGAGAAGAGAGCGAATGGCCCAAGCCCCAGACCGATCCGAGGCTGCAGTACTATGCAACCTCGAGCCTACTCGAGTCAGGAGTTCGAGAATGAGTAGTTTCGGGCTAACAGGGCTGGCAAGATGAGATCGCCGAGCTGAAATGGTGGCGATGATGATGTAATCGCAGTGTCGATGGCAGCGCTTGCCGGACGGTAATGAGGAGGAAACCACAACAGAGACGATAGTGGAGGCGACGGCGACGTGAGTGGGAGGTGTTGGGGAGGAACGCTGTATCCAGCATATACAGAGTTTCCTGTTTGCTTTAGGACTCGGCCTCTTGCAAACAGTAAGAGCTCGAAGACAGGTAGACTGAGACTCCATCCTCCAACGTCTAACGTCCAGCATCCAACTAAGAGCTTGCAGCTTGCGGCATTTCAAACCCAATCTACTCCAAACCAAACTACCAGTCATGTTTCGTCAGCAACGGGTCCATATGTCAATGACCGGGAACCGAGACTGTGAAACCACCCCGGCTGTTGAAGCCGAAGGCAACAGGCCTCACCGCCCTGGATGCACGCGAGCCGCTTGTTCTTAACCGAGACACGCCGGAGAAGATTTGACACGGGAGTGCTTCCGAATTCTGAGCCCTACTGAGAATATTTGTGCCAGGGTTCTCTGCGGGCCACAAGGAAGCCTCAAAGTCCAAGCCCTGAAGCTGAAGCTTGTAACCGCACCTGAAGGCCATGATGCATGGTTACGTCATGTTATGTCCATGCTTTGGGGATCCGGTTTATACCTGGCAGCTTCGCAGACCAGCAAGAAGACCAGGGCACAGGGCGAGAGGCTTTCGAGTTTCGAGTGTAGGCGTTGACCCCGAAAGCACAACATCCCAACCAACACCCAGACTCTGTGCTGCTCTCCACACTCCCGTCCATCAAGCGCGGCACTCCCCAACACTATGCCCGCAAAATCCGTGAAGCCCACCCTAAGACCTTAAGCTTCGCACCAAAATCGGAAAAACAAGGAACGACTTTGCCCTGATGGGCGTCCAGATTGAGGCCCTGAAGAGTGGAAGCTGGGCAGCGAAAAAGAATGTTGAGGGGGCAACAGGACTCGGGTTTAGAGCTACATACGGGTTTGGGACAAGTGCTTCCGGATTTCGTTGAGGGGATGAGTGTTAGGTATGGAGTTTGCAGGGTGCAAGTGTTCAGCGATGTGATATCAAGCTTGTAAGCCCAAACCTGAAGCCCGAGCACCCTTGCTAAAGTTATGATGTAGTGCAATTTCAGCCCTTTCGATGCTCTAAGTCAAGTTTCGCTAGCCACTGATTGATTTGTTTTGTGACAGCAGGGATCCCGAAAGATGGACCACAGAGGACTGATGATTCAATATGTCAAAGGGATTGGCTAGATTCGGTTAGATGCTGAAGGGCAGGTGTTTTGGTGTGAGAGTATGGCGTGAGGCTTACATACGTATTATATACGGGTCACGGTGTCAAGTATAAAATACACTCATCCGGTAGCTGTGGTTTGCGGATTCTCATCCTCCATGCAGAGCAGCTAGGTTCTATATTGAGATACTGCTTGCCTTGCTTGTTCTCCTCAAAGGCAAGGCGGTCTACAAGCCGATCTACAACCACGACACCGGCAACAAGGAGGGGCACCTATGTCCAGGTTTGAAGTCAGGAGCTTCTGGATACCAAAGCTCCATGACAGCTCTAATACGATGCTCCGCCTTTGCAAACCCGGCCCAGACCCAAAATCTCTGACCGTGGAGCCTTCGGCCTCGTCATGTCGCGACCCTACCGAAACGTTTGAAGCGCTGCTGCCAGGACCCACCTGAGCTCATCGAGCCCAACAAGGTCATGGTCTTCGAGGGCCTGCACCCCATCTACGACGAGAAGGCAAATACCTGCACAGAAGCTCGATGCTTTTTGACACGCATCATGTTCGACAGGCCCGTTCCCAACTCGACCTGGCGATCTACATCGACATCGTGCCTTTCGGCGAAGTGCTGAAGGATTCTGACGGCTAGTTGCCAGGAAGGTCAGGGCTGCTGGATTTGGATGAAAGGTTGACGATCCCTGTTTCCACACGAAGACTTTCAACAGGGCTAACAGGTTCTCAGTGCACTCCGGTTTCCAGGCTCGAAGAACGAAGCAGAAGGCAAAGAAACCTCGCTCGTTTCTGGCTAATCCATGCAAGGCAGTTCGATGCCTCTCCCTTCCGATAATCCTCCCGCTGCTGCTCTTTGGCAGAGTCAACTCAGCTCTATGACTATGATGGTGCAGCTTAGCACCCTAAAGTCTCAAGGCCAAAATCTGAATTTCAAGAGCAGTGAGTTTATTTGGCTGTACACTTAACATGGACCCCCGAACAGTCGTAATTCTCCAGATTAAAACCCGGCAAAACGAAGACCTGCACCCAAGGAATGATGTGAAGTTCGCGTGGAAGGCCTGTGCTTACGCCGTCGCCCGTTTCCCATTTGGAAGATAGCTTGTTGAGACTCGAGACTATCCCTGCCGCCTGGTAGGTAAGCAGTTGATGCATCTGCAGACCTTCTGCGCCGTCTCATGGAAACGAGTGACAGACGGTTGTGATGGATGCAAGAACTTACCTCCAAAGATCTGTGAAGCCGCAGGGCCTGAGTCTCATCATAGGATCGACTGTCTCCCCGAAGGTCCCTTGCAGGTCGGAAACACTACGTATTGCTTTCAGCAAGATGGTACTATTGCACCAGCACTTCCTGAGAACACACCTCTGTGCCTCATGCTGGTTGGTTGTACAGCAGGTGCAGCGTGACGTTGCTGAGCGCGGCTGGACCGAGGAGCAGGCCTGGAACTTGGCCCTGCATCCTTGGCCCTGCATTTCAAACCTGTCTAGAGGGGCCGAAAACGCGCTAGGGACTGGGTGGGGAAACAAAACATCGGCCGGATAGATTTGGCGTACGGGCTCAAAAACACCGTGGGTGCAGTCGTGAGTCTGGGCAAAAGATTTCCCTCCATCCAAGCTGGAACGATAGGAACACTGGCCTTTTGTGTCCTGTTGAAGCAAGCCTCGAACATGTATGAATGGTCCAGGGTTTCAAGCTCAGACGGGAAGCGCCTGACAACCAGGCCCAGAACTTGCAGGCATCGGGCACGTTCTCGTCGTGTTGTTTATCCGCAAAGTACAATAAGCATTCCCGTTCAGGCGCTGACAGGAGTTGCCGCGTGCATAGCCGAACACAACCCAACAGAAGTGAGCCGAAGAGTAGCTGTCCAAGCTCAGGTCTGTACTCCCGTAAACGCATCCCGTTCCGCAAGTCGTGCCTTAAAGGCATGTGACACGCGGGGCCCTAACGCATCTGTCGAAGCAGTGTGTCGTTACCTGATTCCTCAAGCACGGAAGCATCTGAAATGCTGTTTCTCCCCACAACAGGCATAAGTGGTCGAAGTTGGGACAACCCTCTTGTTCGAAACGCGATGAGTTGACTTTGCGGGACCCACTACATCCGCCCGCAACTCAAATTAACCATGCTGAATCTTGAAGCTCCCTCGCTCAGCACAACGAGGTCCGCGAGGACATCGAGAAGCGCCTTCCAGACTTCTCCAAGTACGTGGACCCGCAGAAGGCAAGCGGTTTGCGGACTGGCAGATGGCTCCGAACTGGAATTGGGGTTGAAGGCGCAGCATCCCGAATTCTGAAAAACCTCATATTCACACGAGCATTTACTGCCGATGTACGTGTTTGTGGATCGTACTTGTAGTGACTACTTTGATCTGAGCAGTAGAGTGCTTTTCTAGTTCACTCTTTCGTTGCATCAGTAACTTTGCAGCTTGATATCTGGAAGCTGTAAGTCAATTCAGTTTGCTAGTGCGACAGTAGTTTGGAATCTGACAACCGGCAGATCATTAACTCACATCGCTCTTCACGAGGTGGCGGCGGAGACATGCAAACTAGTCACTGATGCAGTCGTGACCTGTCAGCGGAACCTCACCTACATCCTGAGCCCAATCTTGAATCCAATGCTGCCAAGGCCTGAAATTCAAGTGGTAAGCCCATCGTCGTAGGGATAGGCATACAAGCAAGGTTCCAGGTTCAGGACCCAGGCCTGGATTCTACCTGGCTTTCTACGCCTTTAAGCCTGCGGCCTCTTCCTGGATCTCATCACTGACATCTGAGTTTGGCAAGGGTTGTAGCACCCGAACTCCCGCAACCTAACAACGTAAGTACTCAAGACAAAGCCGAGCTTTCAGGCCAATGCAGATGTCGTGCTCCGCACGGGAACCTGGAACCAAAGACCTGTGAAACTCAAGGACATGTTGAGGTTCAAGTACTTCGTGGCGTATTCAAGGGGTTCTATCGTCGAGTTCACGCGATTAGTAGCTAAACCTGAGCCATGCAAGGGGCATTATAACTAGATGCGGATTCCGAAACCTTTCTGACATTATTGCCCATCATGGGGTGAAGTTTCCCTTGTGCCCTCGATCCGACCACGGCCTAGGATTTTGGGTTCAGGGCCCGGGTGTGGAGCTTCGGGCTCACGGTGTAGATGTCGGTTCTCCTATGAGGTTTGTCGTTTAGGTCATCTAGTTCTTATGTATATGTACATGTATATCAATATCGAAACTCTGACGATGGTAACACGCCGAGAGCACTTCCTAACACCGAGTCCCAGACCGATGAGCACAAAGGACCACGAGAGTCGAATCGCAGGATCTCAACTTCCTCATTCAAGGAGACACTATGAGAAGCCGATTCAAAGCCAGTGTCTGATGCTGGAGGCACATGACTCAGCTAACGATTCTAAGGCCCTCATTCTACTTCTCAAAACATCCAGGCAAATGCTAAACCTGTACTAGCCTTGGCTTGCGGTTGGCAGCTTCCGAGAGATCTGCGAGGTTATGAGCCCTCTGACAAGGGCCTGCCCTTCCTGAAGGCTGGCTTCGCGTCAAAAGTTGCTTTAGTTCATTTGGACGCCCTTTGAGTGATTGGGAGTTAAGAGAGTATAGGGTCTAGGCTGCAGGATTCTTGAGTTACATCAGTTTGGAGCAAGGCATGCTCTTCCCTTTGGCGCACTGAATCTGGCTGAGGATTTACCCGGTGCTGTGCGTGGCAAAACTTGTGCTGGCAAGCCCTCAAACGCGGCACGGCCTGTCACCGCATTTGCTAGCAGGTCAAGCTGATCCAGAAGAAGGACTCGGCGTTTGCTTTGGGATTGGGGGTAGCATGTCATGGCTGGATCATTCTCCCCAAAGACTGGCAGAGACATGCGGTATCAAATTTGCTTAGAGGAGCTTGGCGAAGAGCTGCATGAAGCAGCCTTCGCCATGCATTTTTTGAAGTCCCACCGTCTGCTTTCAACTTAGAGCTAGCAGTCGTGCCTAAAACAGAGGGCAGGCAGATGGTATTGTGCCGGCACGCAGAGGGACTTAAGGATTCGGTCTAGCAGCTTCGCACCTCTGGCCTCCCCACGAAATCACAGCGCATCGCAACTCAAAATCCCAGAAACCCTTTCCAACTTCTCTTTGCGTGAGGGCGGCAAGTTCCCGATGGTCACCCTGAAGAAGGACCTGACCCTGGAGGGCAGCGAGCATGCTGGCTCAATTCGTCGGTTTAGGGGCCGATGGTTAGCTGAAAGCAGATTTTTTCAATTGAGAGTTTTTTGTGGACCCAATGTGAAGTGAAGAGCTGTTGCACGTCTTCGAAGCTCAGAGCTCAGGCCTGGCGCGGTGCTGAAGATGTACGACGATGATTGGCACCTCAGCGTCAAAAACATCACTTCGTGGATGCGATGCTTTCGGCCTTCCTTGTGCTTGGAACTGGAAGGACTTCCTAAGGACAGCCCCAGAGGCACCTTAGCCGGCGGCAAGGCACATAGAGGCTTCGGGTTTTCTCAAGCTGTACAACATGTTTCAGTTGTTCGTGGGTGAGAATTTGCCCACCGTCCGAGATGTGGACAAGGTTTGGCAATGACGTCACCGTCGTCGAGATGGATGGGGAGATTGACATGGACAACATGGAGAGCCAGCTCAAGGCATGTGGTTGCTTGCATCCTGTGTTTGAGCTTCGGGATTCAGGGCTCAGGATGCTCAGGAAGGGCTTGGAAGAATTGAAGAATTCGGATTGGGGGTCTTTACTCGTCGGCTGTAGGAGCTCACTTTGTGGGGTGCGGGTTTGCGGGCGAGGTTTTCGGTATCGCTGGGGTAGACCCTATGTCCATGTTCTGGTCCAGTGCCAGCTTCTCAATTCGCTGGCGACATGTCTCTCGCCATTCGAGGCTTAACGTTCAAACCAACTTCATCACAGAATTGATTGTTCGTGCTTTGGTCTGGTCTAGAAATGAAACAACAGTTGGTGGTCTTGTATCTCTAAGGGCCTAATTGTGCCGGCTTGCGATTTAAGCTCGGGGGAGACCACCCTCTGGGTTCGTGGGAGCTCAAAAGCCTTAAGAAACTACTCCGGTTTGCAATTGCAAACAAGATCTTGGGGAACCTGCTAATGTTGGGGACATTGGCCACAAGCATACACGATACAGCTGTTGTCGCACGCAAGTAAGCCCCAAATGCCCACCGTCAGATGTTTCAGCAGCCAGTTGAAGTCCTTCGTTTAATGCCTTAATCCCAGCACAAGTCAGATAGAGTTGAGCTGAGTTGCGTCGCATTTCTTCCAGCCAGAATAAACGCGGAAAGGGTCAGAACCCATCCGGGAGGAGATTGAGGAGAGCCTCGAGGGCCTGGGTGCCAAGTCGTCCGGCGAACTCACGGAGGTCCGGACATGGATGCATTTGATTCATGAATCCTCTTTGTCTGTCTGGGAAGATATTCTTGGGGTGTGGAGTCTCACAGCTCACTGGGCTTGGGGTCTTAGCAGAACCCCTGCAAAGCCAGCCGCGAATGTTCAAAACCTGCGCTTGAACCTCAAGGGTACTTACAGAGGGGAGAGCTCAAGTGTCCAGTTACACCCTCGGCTGAACCCTCTAGTCCCTCAACACCCTCTCTAGCCTGAACTCTAAAACAGTGAAACGCTGTGAGCGCCACGACTTGAAACCCTAAACTCCCAACTCTAATAGGCTACTGAATCCCGAAACCCTGAACCCACCTGAACCATGAAGCTGCCGAAAGTTGTTGGAGGCTATGGTCGGCCTCAAGTCATCCCCGGGCTCCCAGAACGGCACCGGCCTCCTTCAGACCGTGATCGCCATGAAGGCCTGGTGGTGAGTGGGGCGCATACTGTAGCAACCTTAAACCATTTGCCATATGGTTCCCTGTACGTCTACACATCTGCCATCATCTGCCTGTCTCCATCCAAGTACCAGACCAATCTGTCTATCGGTTTCTCTTCGGTATATTCATACAAGTACATACACTGCATGCCTGCATGCGCACCCGCAGTTCACATACACTCCTTTCATGGCTAATCGGTGTGAATCCATCGATAGATGTTTTACCGATTACCAAACGCTGCATGCTTGTTTTTTTCGTGATCCCTGCGCACTCATCTGCCATAGTGGGATGGCTTTGCAGGTCTCTGGGACAGGCTGGCGTGTCACCAAATTGCAGTCCATCCGAAACCTTAACTCTCTCTTGATTCAGAGCATGGCCGGGCTTGCGAAGCCCTTCAAGTTTAAGCAGCAACGAGCTCCCCGTTAGCAGCAAGCTGGAGAAGCTCGGGGCATGCCAGGTGCGCGAGATCTATGAGAAAATTACCGGCAAGGAGCAGCTTACATTCCTGGAGTGGAAGGGTCATTAGGATATTATCACCGATGTGGCTTGAAATGTAGGCTTGAGATGAGTTTTGGGTACGGGATGCAAGTTCAAGAGCTGTGACTATCCCGAAACCACTAGGGCAGCAGAAGGACACGACCGCTCAAATTGTGGGTAAGGTGTTGGGCAGCAGGGCCATGCTCTGCTGAGGGTGGTGGATAATTGAATTTATGACTACACCCTAAGGAAGAGCGGTGTCTTTAGGTGGCCGAAAGGCGCCAGCAGTTAGGTCAATAGCATGTCCTTATGCACATTGTGCGAGGAGGCATGAGACCATGCGGCTCAATGCGAGAAATGACTCTTGAAACGGGCAGTGCAGTCAGGGCAGCTGTTTAGATTGTTGCGCTTTGATTCGTGCTTTCATTTAAGACCAGCTTCAACATTTGCTACAGCGGTACCCGCAGTCATCATGGCAGTACGTAATCTCAGATGTCAAGGCGCGGCTCTTGAAGCGTTTTTTCAGGGGAGGTGGTCCGCGACTATACCATTCTGGTTAACTTGGCACGACTGGAAGACTCAAGAAAAGCAGACAGCAGAACAGCTCGTAGCACCTGAAAGCTCAAATTTGCGGGTTGATAGAGGTCCTCTGATTCTATCGGAGCATGTGAGCTTTTGGGACACCTCCCGGGAAGACAAGATAGTGCAAGTTCTCCGCACCAGAAGGTGCAGGGCTGCGCGTGGGATCTGGCAGCCGGTTGTTTAAACATAGAGCTAGGGCGAAGGGTTCATGGAAAAGGATCTTCGGACAAGAGATCATCAAGCAAATGTCTAGACTTTAACTTTATAAGCTTGACTGCCACCCCCGCCCCATGACCCGCCCAATTTCATAGACCCGAAGTCCTACAACACAAAGCCAACTTGCCAAACACAGATGGTCTGGCAGTACTTCAAGGTGCTAGCTGGTTGGAAGGGGTTTTCGGCAAAACTGTCGGCTCTGAAACTTGAACCATAGGCTAAAGCTGTGCGGCTCTGGATCTGGCGTGGTCGACACGCGTTGTTAGCATGTGTAGCAAAAGGCGAGCCAAAAAGAGCTGAAACAGTGCATCCCCGATTCCGGAACCCCTGAACTTGAAACCTCACGGCATCCCAACACCCTTGACCTGACTCCCTAAAGTCTAAGCCCAGTGGCCGTAGCAGCCGAACTCCCTTAGCCCTAAGCAAGCCCCAATCCTCAAAGTTTAAGTCTGGAAAGGGGGAGCTTCGTTTTGATCCATGCCCAAGACCCAGATGGACCATACCTTCTGTTCAGTTCCAGTTCGAATGTGCCATGTGCCAGAACCCTTCAATCCATGCATACCCACTCCCCACACCTACATGCCACAAGGCTCAGCAACCTCATTCATCCTCCCAAGAAATGCCAACGCTTCGAGTCTGCAACCTGGCACCTTAAACCCGAAATCTACAAACCGGAAACCAATAAAAAGAACACGTCAGGCCAGCTACGAGCCCCAACAGCCTGGCCTATGCAAGGCCGCAGCCCCCGTTCGGGAGGTTGCCCCGTGCAGGACCAAAGCACGGGAGGCCAGGGACTCATATCGCTGGATCGAGGTCTTCGGCGGCTAAGTAGCGTCGCAGAGTTGGATTTTGTCGGGTTGACGATTTTTGATGTTTCGAGTCTATATAGAATTTTTGCAAAGACTTGGAATTCATTTTGGTGCAGGACTCTGATCTTGGGCTTCTGAGCTACTCAAACCGCTCACCCATTCATCGCTTCCGTTCTGTGGAGGCTGCTCCTTTGCCCCAGCCGGGTGTTGCATCCAGGGTGGGCGCCGCCCGCCCGGCCACAAGCCCGGACGTACCTCAGCGGTATGTGCTCTAAAGCGTTTGGGGCGGCATTTTTGGTAGTTGGGTTTTTGAGTGTTTATAGTTTCAAGGCCCATCGCAGCTCGCGCATAGCATGCGAATTTCACTCACGAAAGAGGCCGCGATGTGACGGGTGAGTATAGTGTCTCGGCACGGCCGCAACCTAAACCCCAAATGTTGAACGGGCTTACGAGGCAACTACGAAACGCAACTCGAAACCCGAAGAAGACTCTCCTATCCCGATTTCCGTTCCGAAGCCAGAATCCCTTGAGCCCCGAGTCCCGGAGCTGTAAGACCGTAAAGTCTACGTGCTTCGAATGCGGCAGAGCCCGGGCCTACCTGAAGTCCCAAACTCCCCTGTAGCAAACCGCTACACCTGCAGCTAAAACCCCCGGCACACAAAGCGGGATCTGAAGTACAAACAGGTCGGTACACTCACAACCGTGGCTTCCGAAAGCCGGCTCGGGGTCGGTGTTGCTCGACCACCGCAGGCACAGAACGGGGAATTATGGAGGCAAAGGGCTTAGGAGATGATGGTTGCGGGGAGTTTCGGATACTGTTCCGGAATCGGGTGTCCTTGCATGCATTCCAATTGCCCAGCAAGACAAAGATTAAGTCGCTCCGTTTCGAAGTTGAGGGCACAACGCATGCGGCGGAGAGTTGAGCGACAAACATGTGTATAGGGAAAGGGGGATTCGAGTTTGTTCTGCTGTTAGCTTGGTCGCCAGCGGCAGTGATTGCACGTCCAGTTGCGTGTTCAAGTGTTCGCTGACTGGCTGGTGGCAGCTTTCTACCTTCGGCAGTTTGTTCTCCGAGTCGATCATATTTTCGGGTCTCCGAATCCAAGAAGCAGCTTAGTGCGTCTACACGCGAAGGGCTCTTTACAGCCTTTGCATCCTAGAGTCTTGCTCGGCAACCTGAACGTCCACGTCGGGTCCTTCTACTCCTTGGACACTTGAGGGTCATCACTCAGAAACCAGTTTGACCACGGTAAGCCCGAACCTAGCATGGGCATTGGCTGCATGCCCGGTTCATGGTGTGTTTCAGCTGGTGTTGATGTCTCTCCGAGCTTGAAGCGAAGACTTGCAGCGTAGGAGCTGGGGCGGTCGCTGGCATTGAAAAGTGTGATGCGCATAACCTGTCAATAAGAAGAATGTGATCGTCATAGTCAGCATTGTGGTTGAGCAAGCCCTAAAGAAACGACTTGCCTTGATCCATTCTGAGCCTACTGCTGCAGCCAGGGCTCACCACCCCCAAGGCGCGCAGGGTTGAAGGTGCTGTTAGGGCACCCCGAGCCTGAAGCAACCAAAACAGATGTGGACGTTAGCTGCAGGAGGTACTGTTTGTTTAAGCTGAAGGAATCCGGGTGTGAGGACTTTAACCTTCCGTGTTGAGGGTGTAATATCCGTGGGACTTTGGACGTAAATCAGGACTCGAGCTTTTTCGCAGGGACGTGGTTTTGGAAGGTCTGACTTCGGGATCGACAC
The DNA here is from genome assembly GCA_905231915.1 of Symbiodinium necroappetens. Lineage (NCBI taxonomy): Eukaryota > Dinophyceae > Suessiales > Symbiodiniaceae > Symbiodinium > Symbiodinium necroappetens. The sequence goes on along the minus strand of CAJNJA010040008.1, from coordinate 6,072 downwards.
TATCTCGACCGGTGACTACGTTGTACGATCGGGTGCTGTGCGGCAAGATGCGATTTGCTTCGTCTGGTACTTCCAAGCTCCATTTGGTTGTGCTCCCGCAGAATGAGGGTGCTTCAGCGGATTGCGGTGAGTTACCTGAAAGAAAGCGCAAGCTGGTAGACAGTGCAGCACGCCCGTCAAGTCTGAAATTCAATCTTCGCCATTGACTCTACATCAGGAATTAAGGGAATTTTTTGGAGAAGCGCAAAACTCTCAAGTCCTTTACCCTACACACTGCCTCCGGAATCCCTTCTCTAAGCCAAACTCGCGAAAGCTGCCCCAGTCCCGAAGCCCCAGAGCTTGAATTTTCATAAGGGTGAACCACCAAGTCAGAAGACTGAACGCAAACTTTAGCAAACACAGTTTATATGTTCCACCAGGTATCGAACCACGCCGGGTCCCCGTGTGCCAGGCCTTTCACATGGCTGAGGGTTTGAGTACAGTATAGCTGTTCAGGACTTGGGGTGTGGTATAAATCTCAATCGCAAGGTTTCAGTCTGAGGTTTGGAGCGGAGGAGTGAGTTTAGGCAAGGTTAAAATTGTTCCACATGGCAGCCTCTTGGCCCTTCGTCGATAGGTATTGAGGATATGCTTCTCATCATTATGGCCGTGGGTGTCGGCCCAGAAAGGCACCCCCCCCCCCCCAAACATACCAGCCCGATGCTACCCCGCGTGTACTGCTGTAGTACCGGGTCACCGGACCTCTCACCAAACGAAGAGTACAAATCAAAACGAGCATACCTCGTGGCTATCATGACAAGTTTTGAGGGCCCGGTCTGAGTGTCGCGGGCGTACGTTGCGGTGGCTGAGCCCGATTGTATGGAGAGAAATCGTCAAGTAGCTGTTGCCTAAATTGTCACCCATCTTGACCTGTTTCGTGGACCAGCGCTTGCGCTATGCCTACACTGGGAAGTTACAGAGCAGTGGCCCTTCAGTAGGCTGTCCGAGTTACCGCACCAAGAAGCTGCTTTGGGCCTCCTGCCCCTCAGAAAAATCCGAACAAGCATACTGAGTGGGCTTCGAAAGATCTCTTGGTTCATGCGGCCGGCTATGAGGTGATGCATGAAGGTTCCCGTCAGGTGGAGTTGGCTTAAGAGCCCCGAAAAGAATGCTAACTGAGAACACTCCCATGCACAGTACCTGGTACCTGGCATGAGTGTTGAGTTTCCATGAGTGTTTCTCATTGGTTTCGACTTGCCGGGTTTAACACAGAACAGAACCCAGATGCTCAATCTGTCTGTGGTTCAGGGTCAGTGTAGGCAGGGCGGCGGTCGAGCGACTTGGGCTGGGGTCAGCCGGCATTTCAATCCTTTAAGCCGTGGCTTTGGATCGGTGCCCGGGTGCCCTTCCCCAAACTCAATAGCTTCCATGGAAGGCGGCTCCATGACCGTCGGCCCAGGCAGGGCTTCTCGAAGGGTGTTGGGTCTTGGATTTCGGCTTCTGGTTTTGGGATTCAGGGTTCTGTTGAGGTTGAAACTACAAAGTCTCATGGGACGGAGGTCTCAGCAGATGTTTGGTCTGCTTGTGCAGGTGTTCGATGCTTGAGGTTCCCTGTGGCTGCACGTTTGCACGACGGCCCCTTTCCCGTTGCCCACTGAAGCCCTAGACCTTGGTAGGCCGGGCCGCATTTGAGGCTTTAACTGAACCGGAAATTATTAGAATCTCGTTTTCAAGCGTTGAGAGAGGATGCATTTTGTCGGTGCAACTTCATAGGTAGCGGAGGCAGCCTCCAGCTGATTCCGGCCACGGCAGCCCAGGCCGGATGGGTAAGGATTTGGGGAGTTGGGGAGTGATGGCCGTAACGGGAACGGGCAGGGCTTCCGTAACAGCAACCCCGGGTTTCTGTAACAGCACCGGCCTGCCCCCTGTAGCAGGAAAAATTGGGGGAGCTCCCACACTGATTCTTGTCGCCTCCGCCTACTCTTGTTGGCATACAAGAGAGGGACCGCTTTCCGGTCCCCCTCTTAGACGTCTTCAGCATGCCATGTCTGTAGCGCTACAGGAACCTTGAACACTTCTGGAAAGGTCTGCTGGAATCATAGGTCGCCTTGTCGCTTCGGCAGTCCTAGTTGCTGCCATTGCCGCCGGCACTTGCAACTGGCGCGACGACTTCTTCTCAGGACAGCAGCCACGGGACCTTTGCTGGGTCTTTAAAGGGAACTTTAGCATTGTTGACATTTGGAACCTGAACCCCAAAGCCAACAAAGAGATTCTGAAGATTCGAAAAACGGGAGGGGCCACGCTTTTCTTCTGATTTGTCAGCAGCCATCCCAAGCCGAAGGTGCCGTGGCCCACTGCTTTGGGAAAATCAACAAGGCCAGCTGGGTCATTTTCTTGCTGGGCCTGAGCACCAAACACTTCGCGGACCGCCAAGCTTGGTCTTCCCAGTTGATTCCTGTTAGCATGGCGCGGACACCCAAGGAAGATGGCGAAGGGTTGAAGTCGGTGTTGAAGACCATCAGGGATTGGTATGCTGCTCGAGACACGGGCGCAGGCCGCCTGGCCATGGCAGCTATTTTGCCGCAGGTGGCAATCAAAAGATGCATACGCCACCAACTTCAAGCAGTTCGACGTCGCCGGGGACCTGGAGAAGTTCGGGGCAAGCATGGTGTCCTTCACTTCGCACACTGTCAATCTTTTTCTTTTCGATCTCCTCTGGCAGTCCGTGCTCCAGAAGCTCGCGTCCGTGGATGTGGACTGGGAGGCATACGTCTGAGAACCTGTCCAAGAAGGGGACCGAAAACCGGTCCTCCTGACAAGATTTCCTCCAAGACTTCCAGCCTATTTTCGCTGGGTTTCCCGGGACAGTTCCTGTCACAATGCCGGGGTGGTTCCTGTTCTTACTATCCCCTGTTCCGGTTACGACCTTCCGAAACGGTTTCCGTTACTCCCAAACCGGGTTCCTGTTACTCCCCGCGCCCAAGATTTGGGGGCTGGGAAAAGGCCATTGGACTCGGTTTTCTTGCACAAGTTACTGTGGATTCGGGAGGTGTTGCTCGTGTGGAGGTTCGGGCGGTTTTAGGGCTTCGAACAGGTTCGAGATATTCTTGTGCTGATGTCGCAGGTAGTCCAGCCAAATTATTGGATTCAGCATCGTGCCGGTGACTGAAAAAGTGAACAAGGCAAACGAAAGTTCGAAGCCCTCATACTACTTACGGTTTAGCACTCAAACCTCAGACATGTGGAGCATAGCACAAGAGAGCATGGATACCTATCCAACCCCAGGTGTGAACGGTTATCGGACATCATCCTTTCCAACGCCCCAACCATTGACAGCACACTGCCCTCACGCAGACTACCGTGCAGATGGGCAGCCCCATCGCAGGCATTAGGAGCTCCCGTTTGGGTATCTTTGCGCATCGTGTCTGAGTGTCATGCTCAAGCTTGGAAGCTTGTTGGATCTTTTTGGGATACCGATGTTGGCGGCGGGGGTTCGCGTTGGACTTAACAGAGCCTATCTGCCTCAGTTTGTTTTTTTTGCCGTGGTGCTGGATGATGAATCCACTATCCTAACTTTGAAGCTCCGACCCTAATTCACAACCCCATCACCAGAACTTAGCACCGATTTGCGCTCTGGGTCTTCAGCGCCTGGGCTCGGACTACTTCGGCTAACTTGCACCGGGAGTTTCTGGTGTAGGCTGGAAGAGTTACTTGTGGAAGAGGAGTGCAGGCGTGAGGGGTTCGTGACCGTTTGGGATTTAGTAGGTGTCAGACCTTTAGGTCGCGGGCTTGGGGTGGGTTTTGGAGCATTCTGATGCGAGCGACAGGACGGCGACACCGAACCGAGCGACGATGTCTCCGGCATCCCGCTGAGTTCGTGTTGCGCGATTTGGCTAGCAGTCCGCTTGGGCGAAGTCTTTCCAAAGAGTCAGGAGAGAGCTTTCGACTTGAAGAAAGCTGTTGTTGCCTGCATCTTGCCATCTGAGGGCTTCGTGGTATCTCTGGACCGGTGAAGGGGGAAACGAGCATTGCGGAACTAGACATGCCCTGCCACATTCAATTCCTGGCATCAGCGGTCACAAGCACCTACTTACTCGCCTGTACCACTGCATCAAGGACAAGCCTGCAGCTCACCTTAAGCCCAGAACCTCAGCTGTCTAATCCCGTATTCAACGATCTGCCACGCTCAACCTTGTCACGAAATCCTGAAGGTTTTGGCGGACCTTCAACCTGTTTAAGCCGTTTAAGCGCTCAAAACCTACAGCAGTCCACCAAACCGACATGTCTCTAGGGCCCGAAACAACGGTGTTCATCGGTTCGCTCCGGACAGAAAGGTGCTGATGACCCGGACTCTGTCTACGACGGCCTCCGCCTGAGTCTTTCAATCTTCTAGCGCCTTTCCAGGTAATTTTCTCGGAGATTGAGATTTGCATTGCGAATTGAATTATCCAGAAGACATAGACTCAGAGCTAATCTATTTTTCAGAAGGCCTTAGCACCTCAGGGCCGCCTGAGCCCCTCAAACCTTTGACTGACGCCAACGCCATACCTTACTCCACGGGACCATTCCCAAGGGAAGGAACGCGGCACCATTGATCCACAGTACCATCGGTTGAGGTTCTGAGGGTGTAGCAGAGTATGCAGCAGGAGTACACTGTAGTAGCATGGCAGCACGACAACGCGACAATGTAAGAGTGTGCTAAGTGCTACTGGGATACCTGGGATGCCTCCAGAGAGTTCAGGTTTCGCAGCTTGGGTGGTGTAAATTGAGGTGATTGATCCGCAGAACTGAAAGCTTGTCCTGTTCGCCCAGATCTACCTCCGAATCAACCAGTGGCATATTGAACTTTACACATCCCAGAACCTATAGTTCGCCTTCCAAGCCATTGCATCGCTTCGCAGAGGCTGTGCGCAATCCTCCAGCACTCAAGGTGGGACTCTGCTGAGTTTTTGCCATCTTGGAGGCCGCGTAGCTACATGCAGCATCATCCTGAAACTTTGCCTGGTGGGTCCATTCACACAATATTGCGGGCAGACTTGCTTTAAACTTTACACTCTAGTGTGATGCGGCCACGTTGCAGAGTTACCCTTCAGCAAATGCGAAGCGACTTAGGAACCTGCTTCAAAACGCAGCTCGACAAGCGAGAAGCAGAAACGTCACAAGGGTTTGAAAGCTCAGAATCGACGGTCTGTACCGTTCAAACTGCTCGCGACGTCCCCCCCACAGAGTTTAACTTGCGGCCCGAACACAGCTCCTGTCCCTCCCACCAGGCACCGGCTCCCAGCCCGGAGATCTCCAACCGTGATGGGCTCGTCGGGGCGAGGAAAGCCTGAGGTCTGGGTCGTTCAGGTCGCAATGGGTGTTGGGGCTTTCGGATTTGGGGTTAAAAGGGGAGTTATCGATTGAAAGTAGGCTTTTGTAGGCTTTTAGGTTTTTGTGGCCCGAGGTTCTCGCGATCGGTTTTAGACAAAGTTGCTGTTCGTAAAGATTCAGTATCAATACGGTTTGGAGCATGGGATTCAGGCAAAGATGGTCAAAAGCGGGCTCTTTTGCGGACAGAGGTGCCCAGCGAGTCTCGGGTTAACTACCCCCTACACCCGCCCTCATGCCATAAATCCTTGTCTTCTCCTCATTCCAATATTTTGTGTTTGCATACGATGCATCAGCCCCAGAATAATTTGAACAATCTCTTAACCTTGTCTTGACCTTTTCTATGTGAATGTCTGCGACAGTGTAGATCCGCAATGTCGAGACACAAAATCCAAGGTGCCCTGGCCATGCACGCCCCAGCACCTGCAGCTGTGTTGCGAGGCTGCCGCTCTGTCGGTGGCTCAAGAATGACTTCTAGAGGTCTAGAGGGTTTCGGGATAGTTCTCCGCAATGTGGCATCCGCTGCAGCAGCCTGAGGTGGGTGACCAACACCCGCCCCCCTCCTGGAGATGGCGGACATACCACCCCCCCTCCACTGCACTACACTCAAGCCAGGTGCTGCTGCTGCTGCTGCTGCTGCTGCTGCTGCTGCTGCTGCTCCTACTACTACTACTACTACTACTACTACTGCTACTACCTGCTACTATCTGCTACTATCTGCTA
>CAJNJA010039997.1:0-28036 GCA_905231915.1 Symbiodinium necroappetens | reverse complement strand
TTTGACTAATATCCAAAACTTTTTTTGGATATCAACGAGGATATATATCCATATTTGAGTTTTGACTAATAGTCACGATTATGGATAAATCGTGTGATTCTGGAAATGTTAATTTTCAGACTAACTCGGGCTATGGGGTAAGGAACTCGCTCTAGAAGTTCGCTGACCCTGCTTATTTCAAGCGTATTGGGGCTCACGAACTCTTGACGGAGTCAACTTGGGGGCCCAAAGCTTCGACATGCTTGTTGCGTTCATGTGCTTGCTGTCTAGGGCTTTGGGGGGGTTTAGGGCTTAGGGGTCTAGGGGTTTAGGGGTTTAGGATTCGAGGGTTTAGGTGGAATACCTGGAATACCCAACAGAGCAAACCTGAAGTTGCGCAAGGTCACCAATCTAAGAAGCTAATCTACATCGGCAAAGTGGCATACTCGTTGCTGTAGACGGCAATAATCAGATTCCTCAGTTTCAAGTCGTGCCACGAAGCTAACATGAGAACGAGCCTGTACCGTGAGCCTGTCCAAAACAACATGCAATTTCCAACACCCACCAGGATTCCTAAAAGCTGCTAGGACCCACCAAGCCCAGGTTAACCTGGCTTCTGTTTTTTTCAATGCTTGCCAACTTCCCGGGCAAAGAGATGTTTTTTTTCACTCAGGGTCCCATACTGCGCATACAGTGAAACAGAACTCGACATTTTGGGGCCTTAAAAATTTGTATGAGGTATACTAGTACAATAGGGAGCCTTAAGGAATAGTACAAAGACTTAGTCAACAGGCTTCCGTATAGTATGAACCCCAAAGCGACACCACGTAAACGCCCTCTGCAAGCATGCTCCGCAAGCGCCAACGATGTGCATCTGATATTTATAGAGGATCTGGGGACTGGTAAGTAGGGTCGGGTTAGAAGTGAAGTAACTACAGGTACGTATACCTACTCATAACCTTCATGAAGGTATATAAAACCCTACTTACTAAGTCTGATGATCCTCGAGTAAGCCGGGCATAAGTCTAGCGGCCTCAGCAGTAAATTTGTGGGACCAAGGTGTGCTCGACCCAAACTCTAAAATAAAGCGACCCCCCTGAATTGTAACTGCGCTTGACCCAAGCTGCAAAACACATGCAAACCTTCAGCCCAAGCGTTACTGGCGCACCCTTTCTGAGGGTGTGAAATCTACTGAGTAATTAGGCACATCGTGCCCCGAAGGAACTCAGTCTAATTTTGGGCATTGGCAATGTTGGACATGGTCTTGCGTGTGACTTTACGAACTAGCATGTTCAAACTCCCTCCTACTGTCTATTGCCCTCGGTCTCCCGCATATGTGGTCTGAGTCTAAGGTGCAGGACAATGATGTTGAAGAACGTAGACCCGATGAGGTTCACAATCATCATCAGGATGTCGTTCTTCTCGAACATGTCCTTCCGGGAGTGAGGCTTCAGCGTTTGGGCTCGAAGGTCGCCACGGGTAGCTGCAAAAGCGCAAAAAACGTCACCAATTGGGTTGAGGTCTTAGAAGGTTCGGGCTGGTTGTGCGATGGTGTCTACGAGCCTGGCTTCACACATGGTTGCAAGATTGGAGTCCACGGATGTCGGTAGGAAGACAACATGGGGCTTCTATCTTCAAGCATCCGAGATTTAGGGTTTAGGGGGTATCATAGGGCTTTTTTTTCCCTCCCACTATCATAGGGCTTTAGGGTTTAGGGTTTCGGAAGAATCGCACACGATTCAGCCGAGGCCATGTAAAGTCTTTCTGGGACCCGCATGCACTAAACCCTGAGCTGATGAAGCCCTCTGCCCAAAACCCTATACCATGAACCCCAAACCGCCTAAACCGATATGCCCAAAACCTGAATCATGAGGTGTAGCATCTCCTGGATGACCTATTTTTGGCGGAACACTACGCTTTGCTGCCCATTGAGTTAGCAATGGAAAAACTTCCGCTTTCCAAACCCTAACCCCCCTGAAGCCTCAACTGATTGGGTTTAGGGTTTAGGGCCTGTTTACGGTCTAGGGACACTAAGCACTGAAACCCTAAGGCTCTAGGGACTCATTTTATGAGGCCTTTGGGCTATCTTGAGCCTTAGGGACAGCTTCCTCAACCTGTCCCCTTGAGCCCCCGCGCCTCGATGGCTTTGGTTTTGGGGCCAGGCAGGTTGGCCGGGGCCCCCAACACCCCAAAAATCTCAAAACACCTAAAACATCCTAAAACTTCAGCCTTCATTAAATAAACCATCTTAATTATAAACCTAGAGCTTAGAGCTGAACCTCAAAACCCTTTAACACCCGAAAGAATCCTAACCCACTTGAGAAACAGGGCTCCTCATGAACGTTCAGGCCCAGATTATCGAGGCCATTTCCGTCATGGAAGAGCAGTCCTCTCGAGGGTTTTGGGGTTCAGGGAGCCAGGTCTAGAGTGTAACGGTTTAGGCTTTAGGGTTTAGGGGAAGCCAGCCAGAATAAACCCTTAGCCTTAACCCCAAACCATCCCAAACCTGAACACGGAAATCCATCCCAAATTCCAAGCGATCGTGAAACTTAGCATGGTACCCCGCGCTACTAGGCCCTAAACCCAAAGCCCCGCAACCAAAAACTCAACCGCACACCCACAGCCAAAACTGACGACCCTAAATGTGGAGCCCTCCTTTTTGATGCCAATTAGCAGACTTAGCAGACACACTAAGGTCTGATAGGTTCACGGTATTGGGATTCGGGGCTTACAGGCTTGGCCATTCCTGATCGAAGGCCTCCTACCGTGCAAAAACGAACTTGCCCCGAGAGGGCAGCCAATGCACGAACCTTCAAACTTGAATGGGGCTTTACGGTGTCTTATACAGGAATATAAGAAAATTATAATGCCAGTCATTCAGGCCTAGTATGTGTGCCAGAATTCACGGTCCGCCCAAGGTTGACACATTGTCCCTGCCCCTCTGTGGCGCACCACGACGGGCACAGCAGGGCTGGCTGCATCAGGAATGGCTGCATCAGGGCTGACACTAGGTGGGGGGACCATTGGGGGGGAGGGGGCCGGAATGCGGAGATAGAATCTCCAGTTTTGGGAAACAGCCCCCTCGCTCCTGGCAAGCAGCACCTCAACCGCGAAATCTGGCACCCCTTTTCACCCCCGTATCCTCAACCTCTTCTCATTCCTTGAACCCACAAACGTTCTGCCAATAACTATTTCGGCTGTCCAACTCATATGACAGAAACAAGCTTTGAAGGTTCTGTCTACAGAAGGTGTGTTTATCTGTACATACCAATGTGTGGGTATACATACATACATACATACATAGATACATACATACATACATGCATGCATGCATACATACATACATACATGCACAGAATTTGCGGTCTCTCCCTGTCACTCTGTCTGTAGACAACAAACAATATCTATCCATCAATCTATCTATATATGTTACATGGGAGCCCCTGGCCCTAGCCCCATAATTAAAGCTGCTTTCCATAGTCAACAAGACAACGCATAACAAAACACACCCAGTATAGCATCACAGGCAGGAACCACTCTTTAAACAAGCGTGACAGTCCAACCGCTGAAAGAAACCAAGTAAGACAATGAATGCATATGCCATTCTTGAGAAGTGCCATGAGCCAAATGCACAAGCCATGTAGGCAAACCTTAAAACAAGACCCTCTCTAGACAGAAAGCAAAACTTCGACCCGAAAACTCCTCTTAAGGACATCTCCACGTGTGCCTCGGTATGCCGAAGCAAGCACCCAACCATGATCCTGGCCGGGTAGGGGTTAGGTTGGTTGCTTTAGATAGTTATTACTTTTTGTGGGCTCCTTGCTTTAGGGTTTTGGGTTTTGGGCGGTAACTTGGGTTCACGTTGTTCTTTTGGGGTATAGTGTTCTAAAGCTTTCTATATAGGCTGTCTATAGAGGCTTCCAGGCCTGTGAGTTCGGGGGCGTGGGCTTCCAGGGTTCAGGGTGGAACTTCCGGCTCCAGGTCTGCTAGAGGCCTCTAGCATTGAGGAACTGGGTTTAGGGCTTTAGGGTTTTAGGGTTGAGGGTTTAGGGTTGAGGGTGTCTGAGTTTTAGGGTTCAGGGCGGTTTAGGGTTGGAGAGGTTGAGGGGTTGGGGTGCGGGATGGGGCTGTGTAAAGGATCACACCGGTACTTGGGCTTTGTTCCAGAGGGCCGGCTACAAGGACAGAACGGGCTTCAGGAAACTCCATGGGTATCAACTGTTATAATTCATATACATATATATATACATATTTATTTATTTATTATTTGTACACATGGGGCCTCAATTCGTGATGCCTTAGATACTTTAGCAAGCTCCCATTACTGTGAACCGCGGTTTAGGGTGAAGGGTTCTTCAAACAACATCCTTCTACTTTCGCTAGTTTGGCTTCAGGGTTCAGAGTTGGTTTTGATCCTGGGAGGGTCGGGGGGGGGGATCCTGTAAATCGGACCTTGAAGGTTTTTATGCTAACTGGGTGCCCTAGCATCCCCTTTTAAAGGAACGGTAGGCTTCTACTATAGGGGTCACCCTTAAGGATGCTATAGGCTCGAAAAAAGTTTACCCTATATACAGCGAAGCCTTCTTAGGTTATTTAGCTGTAACGAGCGCCTCTGTGGACCTAAAAAGCCCTATAAACCCTGGGAGCCTGCAGGGCTGAATGGTCATGGCCCTGAGTAATGTAGGGGCCTTTTTCTACATGTTAGAATAGGGCTTTGGGATTTTTGTTGCTAGAACTCCCATAGTGTGGCTTCAGGGCTCCATGTTCTGCTCTTCGGGTTGAGGGCTCCGTAAGATTGAGGAGGCTTTAGTGGCTTGCTTGAACTGGACTGTACCGAAAGCTATTCTTGCTTAGGGAACTGTTTCAGACATCGACAACTAGCACCAGCACCAACACCGGGTTCAGGTTTCAAGCATAGACAAGGCACCACCCTAACCTCTCAACCCTGAGCCTTGCCTTCCCTTTCGCCACAATGAGAAATGCGAGTGAGAACGACGCGAAGATCATCAAGGTGATGACCTGCAAGGCCAGTAGAGGTTTAGACTGCAGGGCTCAGGCCTCAACTTATCTAAAGCCTGCTCCTGTGAAGGATCCCTCCATACTTGAGTTTAGCAAGGCTCTGGTATGCTGCTCAGGGCTTAGTTTAGCAAGGCTCTGGTATGCTGCTCAGGGCTTAGGCCTCAACGTATATAAATATAAAACTCTCTCTCTCTCTCTATATATATATATATACTAGACCAAACAACGCCACACATCCGTAGCTCCAGGTGAACCGCTCTGCACCAGCTACTCTTGACTGCATGGGCTACGGATATTCGGAGTCAAAAGCTTCCGTTGTTTTAAAACAGGTTTTTTGTTTAGGGTTTAAAGCGAGGTTTCGGCTTTCCGAGGGATTGGGGTCTGGAGTTTAGGGCTTGGTGTTCAGGGTTTGATGAGCCATACAGGCATCTACCTTCCTATCAATTGTTCTGTCTGGAAGTGGCGACTCGGTGCCGGACAATCATCTGCTTTGTCGCAGCACCAAGCAAAGAGCCTCAGCTTCTCGCTACAACGGCCACACTTGGCAGGGGATGACTCACTGAGGCCTATAGGGCTTAAAAAGCCGTAGGTAAAACAAATCCTTAAACCCTAAGACTGTATGTGAGCGGCGGGATGGGGCCATCGGGTGGTGAGGGTCTTTGGCTTTTGGGGTGTAGGCTGGAGTCATTGAGGTTTCATTACGTAACACGGGACAAACTGACAGGAAAGCTCCTGATCTCTCCCGACCCTAGTTAGTATAGGGTGCCAGGGTCTCCATCACCACTTGACTAAGCTTTGGGTGTAGGCCCTCGGGCGGCAACGAAGTATGCAACGGAGTCAAGTGGATCTAACAACTTGTTGAGACGAAAATCTGCGCGGGCTTCCACTGCCACTACTCCGCTCCCTGCTCCTGACCTGCACTGTAGGATGCCCATGCATAAGCAAGCTGAAGTCGCAGCTCTGCAGGGGTAGTTATGATCATGGCAATGGAAACCCCTCAATATTAGACCCATGCACCGAACCCAAATCGGCATCTGTTCTTGTTGGGACCAACACACACTTGGTGTACCCAGCTTAACAGCCGTTCATTGCAATGAAGTAGAACCTACTCATGTTGATCAATTCTGGCATGGACGAATTGAAAACAGACGAACCAAAATTGACTCATTGTCTGCTTCATCAGCGATCCCGATTTCCAGAGCGCTATTCTATATCAGCGCTTCCCTTCCCTCCAAGGTACATCGATTACATTATTTTAGTAATGGTTGCAGCATACAGAACCTTTAAGAAGCGCTTCCAGATATGCAGAGTATATCGGTTTCACCCCTGGCTTCTTAAAACCCAGACCCTTAGTACCAAACCCCTCAACACCTAAGCCGCTAAACCCAAACCCTGAACAGTTTTAGCAAGCCTCGAATCAATGAGCCTACTCGGCCGTTGTTCGAAGCACAAGAGTCTCCCTTTTGGTGATGAGCCCTACTTACGGTTGTCTCAGGGTTTAGGGTTTAGGTTTTAGGGCCCTAAACCTTATACTTAGAACACAAACCTTCCAGATGGAGCGCTGGAGATGGCGTGGATGCGAACGCCGCTGGTGTGGAGTCTCACCCTCAGCTGTCCGAGAGGTTATTTCTTCTCTCGAATCTGTAGCAGAAGGGTTCTCGATTAAAGGGATGGGTGTCTGCAGGTTTGGGTTTAGGGTTTAGGGTTTGGGGTTCTATCAATCAGGGTTTCAAGTGTTTAGAATAAAACGACATGGATCGGCACCAGGGCGACCCCAGTCTAGATCTCAGCCTGTCCAAAGGTATGGCTAGGGAATAGGGGGAGTTCGGGTTGGAGGTTGTAGGGTCTTGTATTAGCATGCTTATGTTGGCATTGCCTTGCTGCTGCCGATGGGTTTGCAGATTCAGGCCAACCCTGTCGAACGATTCAGATGCCGTTCCTAGCCTGTTCAAGCAGACATGCCTGCAAGAAAGCCTGGACCTAGGTCCAGCATTCGGATCTGCACTAGAATTTGGCTCACTGCACTGCCAAGATGCATGTAAATGCAAAGCCAGCTCTTCAGCAGAACGCAGCCCACCATCAACACCACCTCGAAATGCTGCTCACAACTTGAATATGCAAGTGCCCGACGGCCTAATGTAGGGGCCTTCATAATCACTATAGAATAATTTTTCTTGTAGTTTATACTACGACCATTGACCATGGAGCCTTAAGCGCTATAGTAGTGCAAAGTATTCAGGCGTTTAGATAGTTTAGAGTTTAGAATATACAAACAGTGGAGCTCCTTCGCACTGCCGCTCTCAGCAAAGGATCTTCCTGAGTAGGAACACATGCAAACCATAAAAGTCACTATGTTGGTAGAGGTTTGAGGACTATTGCGTCAAGCTTCCGTCAAATTCAGAGAATTGCCACATTAAAAGCTTGCCTGCCATGCACACCCCAAAGCTTAAGCCAGCAGTCTACACTCCATTCCAACAAACTCATGCCAGCAAAGACATCATCCAAAGATCCCTTAGCTCCTGAGGCAACAAGTGTTGGAACAATTATCAGTCCCTCATCACTCTTCCCAATCACCCATGTGTGACTTCAAGTGAGTTTGTAGGTGTTTTTTGACCCGGGCACAGCGGTAGCCATAACATCCCTACACAGTATCATCATAACGTACCCCGCGGCTTCTTTTAGGTTATACATGGGCTGCCACAGTCTGAATATAGTTATAATAAGGAACCCCTAGGAATCGTGATGGCAATCATCTAAGTAGCTATCCATATATATATATATAGAGAGAGAGAGAGAAAGAGAGAGAGAGAGAGAGAGAGAGAGAGAGAAAGAGATAATATACATACATATATATATATAATCATAATAATAATAACAATAATAATACCTGGGCTCCTCGATTCGATGCGAAGCCCCACGTCGGAAGCCCTGAACAATGAGGAACGCGTCTAAAGTCTGCCATGCACGACTTTCAGGGTCTCGGGTTTAGGAGTTTAGGGTTTAGCATTTGGGGCTTAGGGTTTAGGGTTCCACTATAGGCTCGAAGCCGTAAACTTTGACTCCCTTTATAAACCTCGATAACCGTGAGATTCAATCCCTGCGACACCTCCTGGGAGTGTGGGAGAACCTGCTGCTGGCTGATGGCACCTCTGAAAATGAGGGATTCGGCGTTGAGACTGCGGTCAAGGGTAAGACAGGTACAACTCGAAACTTAGGCAGGATGATCGAGTGGACTTACAACTCTACTGCATAAGCTGCATGCACGTCCCCTGCTCCTGCAAGCAAGGATGTCGGCGCCTATGTTTTGGACGAGGCCAGGCATTTAAACAAACCCTTGAGAAGCGGTGTAATAGGGCCATGGTGTATGTTACAAGAGATTTACCATAGGGAGCCTTGAGGAAGGCTCCTACAACCCCTGCGCAATAGCGCTAAGCCGGCAAACCCAAAGCACAACTTGAACCCTAGATGGGTCAATTGTCGCTCGCTAGTTCCTCTACCCCCTGAATACTACATTAAAATAAGGGTAGGAAGCGTACCCCAAAATAAAAAGCGCAAACAGATACTGCTGGGGGGGGGGGCCTAGCATGAAATTTTGTGGGACCCCTCCATCGGGCACTTCACCACCGTAGGTACATTCATTAGGCAAAGCTTGGTCATGAGACTCCATGGTGACATGGTGCAACTCGATGAGTTTAATCGTGTAAAAGTCATCCCCGAACCCTGCACCCCCCAAAGGTTGAGGGTTGCAAAATTTACGGGTTAGTGTTTTGTTTTGTGAGGGGTGGGTGGGTGCTACTTGTATTCGCGATTAGTTTAGACCGAAGGAAAGCCAAGCCCTCACACTTCTGGTTTCTAAACAATACAAGTCCTAAGGCTTCACTGAGCTTCCCAGTAACCGAGGAGGAAAACAATATAAACTTGTATATCACAATGGTTCCTTTAAGGACCAGGTCCCAAACAAAAACAAAAACGGATGGTACTTCAGAACCAAGTGAAAATCAAATCAGGGGTCAGGGGTCCGGACTGTGGGTCTCGGCGTTCAAGACGAGTCACCGGCTTTCAGGCTTGAGGGTTTGACAATTGAAGTTTGAAGTCCTATATAGATACTTGAGGGTCAATAAATCATGCGTAGTATGTGTACATACATATTATGTATATAAATATAAATAAATAAATATATATATATACATACTCATTCACTTATTTATTCAAAGTTAGTTATTTAGGTTTATGTTTGTTACTTTCTTGCTTCTTTATTATCTTAACTGTTTTTCTGCTTATCTATTTGTCCACATATTGTTTTTATGTGCTTACACACGCACATTTATCTATAAACATATATAAAGATAAATAAAAATACACACATACAAACAAATATAAATCAGCAAATAAATAAATAAATAAATATATATATATATGTATGTATGTATGTATGTTTGTATGTATATATATATATGTATGTATGTATGTACGTATGTAAGTATGTATGTATGTATGTATGTGTATATATATATACGCAAAGAGATTCTGAGCACATGGACCCTTGGGGCTTCGGTGTTAGGGCAGGGTCATGGTCCAACACAGCGCGAGCTGAATCAGTCAAGCAGAACACGCCGTAGCAAGTTAGGGTTTCGGCTTTCGGCTTTAGGGTAAGTTAGTTACCGACAAACTCTGGACCCCAACATCCCGGCAATGGAAAACACCTCGAGTGAGGCAGAGCTTCAGCGAACGATTTCCCCACATGAAACGGCAGCCCGGCGAAGGGCGAAACATCCCAACATCCATAACCTGAGTTTGTAAAAGCATAGCCTGAAGCATGCTCCGTAAGCCCACATGCTTGTGAAGCCGCTAAAGGCTCCGGTTCACTGTTGTAGAAAGTCTACGTGGGAAATCTCTCAGCAGGCACTTGACAGTCTTTCTGGGGCCAGAAACATCCATACCAGATTCTTTTGGGGTTTAGGGTTCAGGGGCAAAGCCTCAGCCCAACAACCCCAAATCCTATCCAGACCCTCCATCTAGCCGTTGTTGGACCCTGAATAAAAACCCATTAGGGGCCACTCATCCCGAATGAAGGCCACAATCAAACGCCCGAGGAGCCATAAGTAAACCCAACCTGAATCATGGCCAGCGCCAGCCTCGGGGCACTTTTCAGATCAGGGTTTTCTTACAGCCGCCCTTTGCTTCGGCGCATCAAGGATAGCTCAGGGCTCGAGTTTTGACATTTACCATAACTTATCCCGCTTGGTGGTGTCGGGGAGAGAACGACAAGTCGACAAAGCTCTGAGCTATGCTGGCCCCATGGTCAATGGCAACGGAGCCTGCTACGAATCTCCAAGCACGAAAAAGTCTGCCAGCACTGTGAGAACTTCCATAGACAACTGGCGCCGTGGAACCCTTGTGGGACCCCATATGACCCTCAGTACCACTATAATTACCCTGAAAGCTCTGATATGGCGCCCTTTAACTACGCAAAACCCTAAACTGCCCTTAGCCCTAAATGACCGAATAGACTGAGATAGGCTGAGTATAGTCCAAACCTGGAGGTTGGAGCTCCCTCCGTTTGAATGGGACGTCCTGCAGGGTTCGTTTATATAGCACATGCTTCACCAAGAAGTATTTGGGGGAGGAAGGGAGGAAGGGAGGGAGGGAATAGGTTTCTGATGGCACTAGAGTTCAGGGTTCAGGGCTTACATGGTTGCTTGTTGGGGACTCTGTGACCCTGTCTCTCTGTGTGTGTGTGTGTTTAACTACTGGCCCGTTTGTCGGGATGTGTTTGTTAAGCAGATCTTGAAAGAGGTGCAGTTGGATGAGGGATGAGGGAATGGACAAATGTAAAGCAGAAACGGAGACAAGCAGCAGCATGGCACGATAGTAAAGCAGAAGCCCAAAGCCGTAAACACTATCGGCTGTGTGTCTTCACGCTGAGTTTGGACATGCTATGTGGTTATGCAGAATACAATCCAAGGACACATGGGATGCCAGACAATAGGAACACCACACAACACCATCATCCCCCGACGTATTAAAAGTCGAATGGTGGAACACGTGATACAATGTGGCAGCGTTTTGTGTTGCAACTGCCGTGCCTCTACTGTGCTAGCAAGGTAGGCTATAAGCAGACGGACAGCAGGGTTTGCAATTCCCACCGGGTGGCTTTGCTGTTCAATCAAACCGCATACTTGTGGTCATCGTGCGGCAAAGCTAGTATGAATGCTGAAGCGAAGATGAAAAAAAACACTGCACTGAAGGAAGCTTGGGGGCGTTGGCATGCACCAGGTTGTGATCAACTTGGATCTGTAGTCCCACATACTTCCTTAGCATGTGGATGGTAAGGGGCTGCCGCACAGGCCATCATCTTGGAAGATAGGAGAGGGAGTTGAAATGACATCTATTTGGCTTGCCGTTACAGAACATGCTGCAATGCTAGTATACCAATGCTCCACCATTTCTGGCTTCTACTCGAAGGGGGATCGGGTCTGACGCAGGGTTCGGGTTCGGGGTTAAGGCCTGCTTGAAGGACACGTTCGACTTGGCTCCATGTTTCAAGGGTCAGTCAAAATCTTTGATCCACCGGACCTTGGCCGGAGCCCTCGTTGGGGATCGTGCATCGGGCTTGGATTTGCATTCAAGCTAGGGTTGTCCCTTGCCCTGTGATTCGCAAAGCCCCTCTTGCAGCCTGCGTGCAAGGTTTCGGGATGATTCGAGGAGCCTCTTGGGGAGATCGAAATATACCCTGACAAGTTCGATCGTTTCCGGTCGCACATGGGAATCCCTCTCGCTCTCTCTCTCTCTCTCTCTCTCTCTCTCTCTCTCTCTCTCTGCCCGTCGCATCCAGCATGGGAATCCCTGCAACCCATAATTAGCGAACCCCCTACACACGAATCTGTTGAACAAAGCTGACAAGCCATGTCAGTAGCAGAAGATCTTCGTGGGACTAGCTGGGAACTGCTGCGATGACATCCGACGTACGCAACAAACCATGATCATCGTTCTGTAAAGTA
This sequence comes from Symbiodinium necroappetens, assembly GCA_905231915.1. NCBI lineage: Eukaryota > Dinophyceae > Suessiales > Symbiodiniaceae > Symbiodinium > Symbiodinium necroappetens. The sequence goes on along the minus strand of CAJNJA010039997.1, from coordinate 16,037 downwards.
GGGTCCCTTTTTGGATGCCCAAAATAGTACGGCACCCTTATAAAGGGATCCTAACCTAAAAGGGACCCTATTTTAGTCAACTACCCATGGCAGACTTCCTGACTGCGGAGGTCCCACTTTAGGGGTTACGGGTTTAGGGCTCAGGAGACCAACCGGCGAATCCGTTGTCTACTACTGTTGGACAAGGAGTTGGTTCAAGGGCAGTAGGCACTTGACATTTGCGAGTTCCCTGCTGTCTGTCTGTCCTTAGCCTTAACACTGCAAGACCGAAAAAAAAAAAACTAAAAACTAAATCTCTGCGCCCGGAGATCTGTAAACCCTGAATCTCACCAAGCATCGCATCGTGAAGTCTTGGTGGGCAGATCTCTTCTTATGCCAATTGTAGCCCAGAATGCCCAGCCTGAGATGTTGCACAAGATGTGGGATGCAGGCACGAATGATCCAGGCTTGTGGGCTTCGGGCAAAGGTTGTGGCTTAAGGTGTTTTGTGAATGTTGTTGTTGACCTCCCATCATTCCGACTGCTCCACTAGTCACTACTTCACGGTCAGACTGCCTGAAGACGAGGAAACGGGAAAACCGGCGGTACGTCTTCGCGCCAGCTGTGACTGCTTCGTCATGACAATGCATTGGGCCAGCAACAGACCCGTACCTCAGGGGCACATCGCCTGATTACCTCAAGGTCATCCACCTCACCAGCATCCAAGTCATGGCCTTGCTTATTCAGCTCCCACAATGTCTGCAACTGCCGATCTGGGACTACTCGAAGTTGGACCGCCAAACTTTACCGTAACCCCTGAAACTCCAAACGCTTAACCTTTAAGTCTTGAGTACTGAACCAGGACGTGATGAACCCCTTTCATAGACCCTGTTTAATAGCAGGTTTTTATGAAAGCATTTATGGTGTTTGGGTTGCTCTGGAGGTATGAAGCTGCTGAGGCAAAAGTGGAGCAAAGTCTCTCGGCGAATTTAAGACCGAGAAATATGGCAAGAGTAAGCCCTAGAAGCCTTTCAATGGGTGGAGGTCTTTGGGCTTCGGGTTCGGGTGTAGGGTTTAGGGCCTAGGGCCTTAGGGGTTTGGGGTTAGTTTAGTGGGGGTTTACGTAGGGCTTGGTACTTGGGGTGCAGGGATTTAGGGCTGAGGACTCAGAAGAGAAGGCACTTGCAAATGCTGCGGTGCGTCCGACTGACGAGTATGCATTTTACACCCTCGCCACAAGAATTCCGGCTAAGATGCTGGATCATCTCCCGCAGGCCGCCACCGGTCATGATGATCCATAACCTGATAGAACCCGAAGACTTGTGTCCAAGGCATCAGAGCAAACACCAAAACACACAAAACATGAACTCGCCACCCATGTCATCCGTCGAGAAGACCGTTTCTTGTCTGGGCTTGAACTTACGAAAAGGTTGAGATTTTGTCGGGGCTTATTGCAAAATGTCCAAGATGCTGACAAGACTTCTTGATGGCAAACCGAAAATACCGAAGTCTAAACCCATCAATCCCAAGTTCCGAAAAGAACAACGTCCTTCGAAGGTAAGGGTGGCGCCTCTTCAAGAGTCACGCGACCTAATCAAAACAGTCTATAGTCGAAATCTCATAAAGGAGCCGTTTATTCCCGGCTTCAGGAGCATTGAGCTCTCTTGGAAGGTGCAGCCCTGAAATAGTGAAACAACTGAAGACTCTACGGTACCACACCAGGGTATGCTATCAAGAACGTACGGGCTGAAACGGTAGCCGTGCAGCACCGAGCCCCCTCTGTCCGTGTCACTCTCCCCGCCCCTCCTAAATCCAGTCCTCCTCTCCAGCAGTCGTTCCAACATTCCAACACTGAAACATCTGGCCCACTGCTGCATAACAACTTGCAATTTTGGCCGCTACGCCCCAAACCGCAATCTTGAGAGCTGTTGCACAACTGAGGGATCTTGTGCTAAACACTGGGGTGCCACCCCCTGTTCAGGACAAACCTAGTCTTGTCGATGCGGGAATCAGGCAGGGGTTTTCGGTATATGATTTTATGTCTAAGACAACAAGATTTATGTTTCTGTAGGGTGCTAACTTGTTTCCTTTCCCTTTGCGGTGTGCCTGCACTCATACATCCATAATTGCCACACGCTAGCAAACCAACATATCCGAAACCTGCCTATCTGCACATGCCATGTGTGCAGACATGTAGACATGCCCAAATCCACAAGACATGTGAACACCCCTAAACCATAAACCCCTCAAGCTTAAAGCCCAAACTCCTAAATACTACACCCTCCAGTCAGGCTGCACAGCGGTGAGGGAGCTGTGATCTTCGTGCATGTGCCTGCAAGGTATGAGGGCATGCATTCTTTCGGAGTTCTAAGCAAGCCTAACTCTGCATCTAAGCTGATAAGGTGAGGGCTTGTTGAACCCAAACACATAAAACCGGCCCAACCTTCGGCGCATCTAGTCTAGGATTGAGACTGAGGCATCAGGCCTGGGGTGGCCACAGGGTTTGGCTTGATTAGCTGGAGCTTTGGCATGCGGCGCTTCCAAGGTGCGTCTGGCCGGAGAGACCCCACCAAATGAAAGCAAACAGCTCCACCATGTGGAAGAGAAGACTCGCCAACCAAACTGACCTGTTCCGGCGTCGGGCTTCAGGGATTTACGGTCCAGAACAGAAGCCTAACATAAAGAGCACACTGGCGTTTCTAACTCAAGTGACTTATTTAGGCTTCTATATTAGACTGGCTCGCACAGCCAGCACGATTTTTTACAGCGGAAGCACATGTACCAACTCCAGCTCACCGTGAACCCTATGCCAGTGCTCCCTGCCCAAGCATACAACCATACACTGCAGACTTCCTGGCAGACCTCAGCTGATTCTTGAGGCTCCCATGTCAGTTGGGTGTAGTGGTGATACGCTGGTCTAGGGCTCCTTCTCGAGTTTGGCTTTTGGGCTTTCGGCCTGGTGTGGATTGTCTGCGGAACGAAACTTCAGCAGAAACCAGTGGGGGTTACAAGTCTTGACTGATAAAGCTTATACGTCGAGGATTTCTGAAGCACCCAACCTGGAGTTTCACGGTGTATAGGTTCGGAGATTTCATAAATATAATGGTTTCGGGCTTGGGGTTTAGGAAGCTTGCCCTTCGGAAGATGGCTTTAGGCTGTCCAATGTAAGGGTCTGAGCATGTATAATCCTTGTCTAATCAATCATGCTGTAGCTCTACTCTTACGACAGCCCCGTCGAGCTTTGTTTCTTACAAGTGGCTCGATGAGGTTGCTCCAAAGGCAGTGAACAATGCCCTTGATGGACAGCTTCGAGAACACAGTCAAGTCCTGCAAGAGCAGAGGCGACGCGAAAGGGGGGGGGGGGAGGCTTTAAAACCATCATACCATTTCAGGGCACTCAAGATCAGATGATGTCACGTGCAATCAGGCCAGTTCAGCAGCAAGACAACATTTCACATCGAACCACATCATGCCATACGAGTTTACATTCATCTGAAAAACCAAGATTCAATATGGTATAGCATATCGCGCTATACGGCACCTAGAGGTGTGAGTATATATGTATGTGTGTAATGTACGTGTTCGTCAAACTATAAGAACTGCCTACACATGAAATGGCTGATGCAGAAATTTCTGCCTATCATCAAAAGCATCATACCAAAACACATACCATGTACTACAACACCATGTGTCACTAATATACTACAAAACCATGTGTCGCAAGTTATGCATTACATCGTAGATGCTGTGAGACAAAGACTACACAATACATCTCTACATATCTGTATATGAAGAGTTACTTAATACATTCCTGTCACAGATTATACGTCGCCGAATATTTCCTTCTATGATATATTTCAATAAAAAACATTCAACAGTAAACAGTTATCACGTAAGTTTGAACTGGCCTTTGTTTTCTTATCACGGTGCAGGCCTTCGTGATATCCCACTCTATTACGTGACACGGTCTTGTATTATGCTAGCCTGCATTTTCTACAGCCTGAGGCTATAGAAAAAGGCAGGCTAGCATAACACAATAGTTTACATCGTAAGTTAGTCTCCATTTCAATACTACGGTGTTGTACAATGACATGCTATCTTATGTTATGTTGGGTGTGTGATTTGGGCTACCCGAAAGGAAACCCAAAATGACTAAGGAGTCCTCGCTACTCTCAAAAATCCCGAATACGAAACCTATCTCACGCTTCGTTTAAGGTTTAGGGTTGAAGCTTAAGGTTTAGGGTTTTAGGGTACTTGTTACTAGCCTTTCCGTGAGAAATTGTTGGGCACGAGTGGATAGTGCACCAGTCTGCGATCGAAGACTCAGTCGTAGGCCGTCTACTTTGCACCTGCCGACCGGTGGACCTTAATTCCTCACATGGGTAGTTCTGAAAATTAGGCTCAGTTTTTAGGGTCCGTTTTAAGGGCGCGGCAAACTTTTGGGAATCTAAGCAGGGACCCTAACTTAGAACTACCCACATGCATGTCTTCTCAACCTAAGCATGTCTCGACATTTTGACAAAAAGAACGGGAAACCTGCAAGACGCTGTGTTCGAGTCATCGAAAGCCAGCCGGATGAAAGGAAGGTTCTCGAGTGAAAGACATGTTTGCAACGTGTACATGTCATACAAGAACCACCTCAACAGTGCCTTCTGCAGTGTGTAGGGTTAAACATGGTTAAACCGAACCATTTTGTTTTCGTTCGTGTCCCCCGCTTGTGGCCGACACTGGTTCACAAGCTTAGCCAAGCTAAGCAAACCAAGCCAAGCCAAGCTAAGTTATTGGAGAAGACCGTATCAAACAGAAGACCCCGCCGCTGTGTACCAGAAGAAGAAGCCCGGGTACATATCCACGGGAATATCAAGCAGGTCGGGGAACATGAACACCCAAACATACCCCAATGAATATAGATCTGCAGCTCTGCTTAGCGAAGAACATAACCTGCGTATTTCTCCTCCTGCTCTACCTGTGACACGGCCATCATGATGTCAATGTCGAGCATGTTGGGCCTCGCTGTGACATCAGAGGAGCAGGTGCAATTTGACCTAGTACTCTTGTACTCCAGCCTGCAGACGAACCTGAAGATACTGCAATCCGAAACTTCGAAACACAAAAACACATATCTAGGTTTTCTGAGCGCTTTGGAGCCTTAGGGGGTTTCATAGTCCATCGGACCAACCCCAATATGGGCAAGGGCGAATCATCCGGAACCGAGAATTTATACCCAGTTACACCGGCATTGGTGAGGCTGGGAACTCATCTAGGCCTTCACAGGAAGTCCTTGGCCCTGCACTCGGGTTTGGGAGCCGATTCGAACTGCAAAACCACTCGCCGTGGGTCAAGGCACAGGAGCGTTGCCCGAACGGAGACGTTCACGGCATTTCGACCGCTTCCAGACTTGGACACCTGGATCGCCATTTTTCTCGGCTTGCAGGATTCCGCGGGCTTGAATTCAGGACGGCTGCAGGGCTGGATTTTTGTCTTGCCAGGTAGACGTGGTAAGCCAACAAAGTCTACTTCATAATTTCAGGAAGAAACCCGGACCGCCTCAGGCATGAAGGAGGAGTGCCACTGGATGCCATGTTGTTGGCTGATGTCCTGCCGCGCTTCGAAAAACCAGCTCGTTTTGACGATGCTTTGACGCAGAAAGAAAACCCCAAAGAACACACCGCCAGCCCATAAGGGTGCCTTGTTGCACCCCGTCCCTAGTTGGAGGTTCAGGAAACTTCGAACCCACTTAAGACGACGAACATTGTGTCAGCAAATGGCTTCATAAGCTGTGGTGGGGCGTTACAGTAAGCATCCCCGCAGGAAGCCCCGCTCAAAAGAAACGATCGGGACGTTCCTCTGAAGTAGGTTTCAGGAATCTGGAACCATCACAAGATAGTGCTGCAATCTGATGCGGTGTCCGGTGCCAGGAAGTCTTTTCAACACAGCAGCCTCAAGAAATAGTGCCGAATACGTTTTGTCAACAGTGGCACCGAAACATGTTGGGTCGTCTCTCTACAAGAACTCGGCCATATATTGTCCAACCCGAATGAAGATGTGCGAGTTTAGTCGTAAAACTAGCCATACAACTCAAGTATACGTAGAGCAACCGTAGAGCAACCATTGTGGCCGCGATTCCACTGGAGCTGTCCCAACATTCAACGCGCTACCCCTGCACCACCCCTGTCGCTTCTGACTCACGGACAACAGCTCGGCTGTAAAGTCAGTACAGGGACAGTGACATCACATTACGGGGCAATGGGACAAGAGCAAGCTGCGGATGTGCATTACCTACAAGGGCGATAAAGCGCAGGAGTACAAGGAAAAGTTACCGACACACGATCGAGCTCAGCTTGATGAGGGCTTGAACCTGAACTTCTGGCAAACAATCTTCTGTGCTGTCCATGGCAACCCATTGTCTGATGTGCACATAGTAGAAGATGCAGCTGGAATCTTCCGCCTCGAAGTAGCAGAACTGCTGCAAGCTGAAGTTCCTAAGGGTTCCAAGGTTCCGATCGTGAGCCCGCAATCGCAGGAAACAAACCCTTGCGCATCATCTGAGATTGACCAGAACCACAACACTGATGTTGTAGTAATGTTTTGGTATCCTCAGCCAGTGTCCTTCTGGCTGTCGAATTTCCAGCACGGAAGCATCACCTCAAATGTAACGAGCTACAGTCTTGCAGAACTGAAGATGATACCATTGGTGCTTCGTGGCTTTTCAACGCAGCTTTCACGACTCTCGGCTAGACTCCAGACAATTTCCTAGGGAAAACCCCAAACCCTAAACGCCCAAACCCTGAAAACCCAAACCCACGGTAGCTAAGGCCCGAAGCCCGGAATCAGGAATCAGGTCTCTGCTTGAAGGATCAGGAGACTCAGGAGACTCAGTAGGTAGGTAGGGCTTGGAGTTTGGGTTTTAGTATTTCTAGTTATACCTAACAAATTCTAACGGCTGAATCAACTTAGTGATTGCCCTGGCTAAGATCCCTGAGCCTTATCATCTCCACAGGTGTCTTTCAGGTTACTCAGTCGGAGACCAAGCCTAAACCTTGGGATGGAAATATATCTGCTCTGATAGTTAGAACAGGGCTTTAGGGGCATATTCTACCTGGGTTTGTGTAGGACAGTTTCGGGAATACATGGGGAATTTTGCGAAGCCTTTCGACCCCGGGCCTGCCCAGCAAAGAACTAAGCCGTCTGCTGAAAGGACAACAACTCGCAACAAAAAAAGAGCTCCTGGGTTCTTTTGAACTTTAGTGACTCTTTACTTGCTAGCCCTCATCTTGAGGTCTATGCAAATGAAACTCACTTCTTCTCTGAAACTTCCGCGCATATATATATATATGTACATATATATATATATAACCGTAACCGAAACGCTGCGCTCAGGGCTGCCTAATGCAACTCGAGCTACGCCATCTCGCACGAGGACATCGGGCCGGTAAGTGCAGTTCATGACTTCCTGGGCTTTAGGATTGGGGCTTCGGGTAGAGCATGTGGGAAGCAGTTGAGGGTTCGGAGCTTGATAGGGTTTTCGGAGTTCACTTGTAAAGGTGCCGAAAGAAGGCTCGCGAGGTCCCAGATGTTCTGTCACGTACATGCTGGCAATTTACGTGCTTTCCTTGCTAAGCCCCCCCACACCGATGCTTCGTTCATGTGGATCTTTCGCGAAATTGCTATCTCTTTCGAAATTGCTATCTCTTTTTTTTTGGGGGGGGGGGGAGGGGGGACTGGCACGATTGAAGAATTCCAGTATTCTTTTCAAGATACAAAGGGGGGCCTGGCATGCAGAACCACCCAAGCGCATCCCGACTACCCCAGCAACTCCGATGTACCGGACCTGTAGTCGATCTGCGCCCCGAATCCCCTAAACCCTACGCCAAGGATTGCATAAATACTCTCTTCTTCAAAAACCAGGCCCAAACAAGTTCAAGCTTTTTCGGATAGACCTACATATAAGGCCAAAGAGTTTTAAGTTCTCCCATTGGTTATCTAAGTAAAGCCCTTGAGAGGAGGACCAACCCGAGCCTGCATCCGAGGTATTCAATGGTATATGCCCAGAAAAATGCTTGCTATAGTCCAAACCCTACCTTGCAACTGCACCGAGCTCATGCACCTACAAATACCCTGATAAACCTTACGCCCCAAAAAACTTCAGTCTTAAACTGGAACCATCAAAATGAAAGCCCTGCAACCATTTAAGGTCTTACATCCTGAACCTTCGACCCAATACCAAAAGCCTTATTGCTTACCGGGCATGGAGCGGATGACAGGCCGGCACCGAAAGTAGTCCTGGTAGGACTCTCATCGGCTGGAGGTTCGGGGTTTAAGATTTACCGGTTCAGGGCTTCAGGAGGGGAAGGGGTGCCTGACACCTTACAATCCGGTACCTTGGGGGAGTGATTTCAATCTAAAACGATAGTTCGAGGTAGTTCTTCAGGCCTTCTACTTCATTCTTCTCTCCTTCAAGAACCAGGCCCCCAGGAAGCTATAGTTTCATGCAGAGAAAAAACGCAACAAACTCAAAAGGCTTCAAGTTCGGCCATTGGCTAGGTACGCTAGTCTGGTAGCGGTTCACTCATGCTGGGCTGAAGGCTTTACCGGCCTGGAAGCTGAGTGTCCTCAGGCCAAGTCTGCGTAAGATCTATCCCTAAACTTAACCCCGAAACCCTAAACCGACATAGGTCTAATTCAAGATTCAAGGTTTGAGGAGCCAGGGGCTTCCAGTCCAATCCCGTCAAACAATTCAAGTCTATGAGAAAAAGTAGACAAGCCTCCGAATATAGGGGCCTTCATAATCCGTGAAAAAACTATGTTGCATATCATATAAAATAACTATACGGGACGGTACGGGAATACTATCACTAGCAACTGTTCAGACCCCTATACTCTATAACCCTATACCGCTGAATCCTAAACCGAGTCCACAGCCCGTCCTCGGCGGAATGTTGTGTTTCGAGACGTCCTGGACCTGCCAAGCACGCAGGACGCGTCGAGGATGCGAACCGAAACGACGGCATATACTACACTGAATGTTAAGAGTGTAGTAGCCCTAACTCGTTGATCAATATTTCTGTTTTACCGTACCTTGGTCACAACTCCGAACCCAGAACCTATGCACATCCGGGCAAGGATCGCAAAACATACTAAACAAGTTCGGTGTTCTCTAGATCTGGCTCCCGTTTAAGATCACTAGGCTCACGTGGCAATCTGCAAAGGTGTTGACTGGGGTTCGGGGTTTAGGCTTCGTCAACGCAGTATCCCTAGTTAGGTATGCTCGTGAGAACTTCGCATGACTACATGCCGAAGGCTGGGAGTTCTTGGCCGGCTGGTGGCAAAACTACTCGGCAAAGGACATCAATTACGTTCGCACCGACCCGTGAAGGTATGTAGTTGTTTCCAGGAGCATCTACAGACTCCCTGTGTCACATGTGCTCGTTGCAGGGCTTCTAGGCCTTACCAGCTTACAGGGTTTGTGCATTACGAGGTAGGATTAGGGACCGTCGGGAAAGCTTTGAGCGGGAATTCTTCAGCGTCTGTCAAAGAATGTCTGGCAGAAGCTCGAACCACAAAGTGCCAGCAACACTGAAGGGCGTAAGCTGGCATTGCAAACATAAGTCCAAATGCTGCCCTGACCATGAACCCTAACCCGCCTCCGGTGACACAATGAGCATGTCAAGCATGTCCGCCGCTGCACTCGGGGAAATGTACAAGACAGCGGCCATGCTATCCTGGATGTTGAGATGTTCTGGGCTAGGACAAGGATGGGGAACTGAAAGCATGCAAGTCAAAGGTGTGATTGAGGTTTCAAACAGGCGCTCCGAGATTCGGCATGCTTCGACGTGGAACACACACACAGACACACGCTATCTTGACATCGCCATCTCTATCACTACGCCGGAACGCATTCCAGAAATTGTCAACCAAACGCACGCCTATCCCACACGGCAAATGGCATTCTGTGCACCGCTACCGAGCTTTACAGCACAGACAAGCAGCCTGCGAAGATGCAGCCGCTTCAATGTGCTACAAGGTTTACTTTCCTAGAAAGCTCTGAGACCAGGTACAATGGATCCTCAGGTTCGATGCTTCATTGGGAAACGAGAAGCAGGACAAGGGGTTTGGGGCCTGGGGATTTAGGGGCTCAGGGTTTTAACAAGATGACATATCACAAGGACATGAACCTCCAGAATCCAAAAACCTCCATGTGCAGAGTGGATCCATGAGGTCGACCTCTCATGCAGTGGCCCCGCCCTTCTTTCAAGGACCATGCAGAACAAAAGGGCCCTCATATTCATCCTGTCTAACTGGCCATGTCTTTCTATTCGCGAGTTACAGTACGTTCTCTACATCACGTAACGTGAGAACGGACTAACAGTCGGCTCTATGCAGTGCTGAAGGATATAGCCTTAATGAGGGAGCTTACAAACCCGATTCAAACCTAATTCAATTTCTAGATCCGCAGATACTGCGATCCCCTAAATCCCTTGGTGTACACCGTAAGAACCCTAAAACCCAGAAGCCCTAAGCTCGTAACCCCCACACCCTGCATGCCCGAAGCCCAAAAAGCCTAAAGCCTTGAACCCTGCACCCTCTAGACATCCTCAGCCCAGCACCCCAACATCCGCCACAAGTTCATGCAGGCTAAGGCAGGGACCGTCCGCCCCGGCTGCTGCGCATCCAGGCCTCAGGCGGCGACAAACATGTCAGAAAACGATGTGTGTCTCGACTCTCGCACTCGCACCATGTTGGCAAGGCCTTGGGCTGAGGGATTTACGATTTGAGGGCTCCAGGCTATGAGAGTTCAGCACTTTCGGGAGTTCGGCTCCTAGGTCCAACGGCCTTGTGGCTTCAATGCTGTAGGGTGTCGGGCACATCACCTCCCATTCCGCACCTGAACAGCCCTGCGCCAAGCCCCAACGCCAAGTTGAAAGCCTCAACCCAAAAGGCCCTGAAATGCCCAAGAAAATCCTGCCCACTAGCATCCCATGCCCAACAACAGCCTCAACCCTAAACCCTCAACCTCAAACCCTAAAGCCGTAAATAACCAGTGCCGGGCTGCGAAAGGAGTTCAGCAGCTCCGGCTGTTTCAATGATCTCCGGACCAACTCTGTCACTACCTGGCCATGGGGGTTTAGGGCTTAGGGTTTCGGGGGAGCATGAGGTCGAAACCCGAAGCCCTAAACATCCCTAAACCCTACACAGTGTGGCCATGGGCCAATGAAACCTGCAGCTAGGTTTTGATCTGGGGAGGTGGGTCAGGCTCAGGATTTAGGGCTCCAAAAAACTGTTAAAAGGATTTTGGTCAGGGGTGCTATCAGGTTTTGTTCGGATTTCCAGAACGAGTGCAAGTTTCCGGGAGAGCCCTATACCGTGTAAGTAAGGAGTCCTCAATGTAAACATAATAACAAGATGTAGCGTTACCTAAGGGCCCCTGCAGCAGTACAGGCACAACACGGAGTTTGAGGCTTAGGGTTAAGGGGTTTTGGGCTCAAGCGTTCAGCTTTTCTTTGGTGGAGCAGCTTACAATGATAGTAGAAAGGCCGGGAACTTAGAACAGTGTTGTCCTCATGCCCTTAAAGTAACTTGTGTCTAAGGGATCCTAGCTCGAATCCTCCTAAGCCCATGTTCCAACCTTCTCGGGTTCACCGTAGGTCATAAGGTTTAGGGCTCGGGGGGTTCAGGGTTTAGGGTTTAGGGTGTAAGGTTTAGGGCTTAGGGTTCAGGGTTTAGGGTTTAAGGGTGTAAGGTTTAGGGCTTAGGGTTCCGAAGGAGTTCCTTTGACAATGCAGTCTAAGCATTGACTCCTGCGCAAGCTGGGTTCTCCACACAGGGCTTCAGGGTTTAGGTTTAGGGCCAGTTTAATGTTTAGGTTTTCGGGTTTAGGCGTGATTTATGTTCTAGGACTTCAGGACAAAAGGTGTTGCGAAATCGGCGTCTGCTGCAGTCTGCCGGCGTCTGGATGAATGGCTATACCATACAAGGCTACTATTATATTGGTATTTATTCAGTTCTGTTGCAGGGCCAAAGTTCCCTGCCTCTCCAGCCATGCAGCCTAGACATACCACAGGTCAAGCAGTGTTGAAAGGCTTCTACAGCTTCTAAAAGTTTTTGCTGGATCGATTTCGGATTCTGGGGCTCATATGGTTGCCAGCTGACACGTGGACAAACAACTCGCGGAATGCACAGTTGGGGCCTGAAGCCAACAACATCTCCGACCTCCCCTAAACCCACCGTAAACCTATGCGGAACAGAAGTGGTGGGAACAGTCGCCTCCTCCGCAGCCTCCGTGTTCAGGCTCAGTAGGAAGCCTGAGGCAGCCGGGAAGCTCCTCATCCACTCTAACCCCAATGTAGGAACCTGATCAAGAAACCCTGCCCCTCTGACCCCAAAATGGTAGGATCCATACAAAGAACTCTGAACTGTTGGGAACCCATAGTCTTGGCGTCAGCTGTCACAAAACCTGTAATTACTCTAAACCCCAGTCAGAAACCATGAAAGCTTGCATGGCACCGAGACCGCACAAGTGCATATTCAGTAGCTCAGCGGCGACCCGCTGCCAAAATGCGACAAGGCGCAGATGTCGGAAAAGAAGCGGGGTTCCCCACCAGACTGGTTGTTCAAGCAAGGGGCCTGCGGCTGATGTAGGCTTGCGATGTTTTCCGGTGGTTTAGGGTTTACCCCTTCATTTCTGTTGTCTCTTTAACTGCTTCCCGTCGTCTTGTTTGACCTAGCAAGCATTTCAGCTCAGCTCACCTCCTGGTTTCGCAACAAAGGTGAGAAACATGTTACAAACGACACGACGACGAACAAGTACCATTCCATACCCGGATCCCGAACTCGCCCCGGGCTGAAGCAACGCCCCCACCGGCCACTACACGACAAGAGCATGCTTCCTGCCAAGCACCGTTGTCCTGCACATCAAAAACTGCGAAACAACAAGTCTTTAAATGTGTGGACTCAGGTAAGCTCAAAGAAACATCTCTTTGAGCCCTAAAGCCTCGACAAAATATGAGCCCTTCGAAAACCGACACGACAGCCGAGGCGCCAGGATGTGCATCACATGCTTCGGGAATCCTGGGTCGCTCCGGGTTTCGGGCTTGGGGTGGCTAAGCGGTATGCAACAGCAAACCCTTGTTGCTGAAACAGAGCTCTTGACTTTCTGGGATTCATGTAATGCCTTGGGCTTTCTACCTGCAGGCACTGGCCTCCTGTATTTTGCGTCAGAGCGGCCCACGATACGAGAAGAGCGACAAAGAAGCAAGCTTTCCGCTTAAGTCTCAGGGACATCTCTACAGCATGGTGGCCTGGAAGCCAGGAAGCATGGCAGAGTCCCCTGGTAATGCTGCACCCAACAATGCTTTGTTCATGTCCTGCTAGACGCCAACCACACATCGTGCACGTACCCAAATCTGGCACCAGACACAAAACGGAATCACCCTAGTATAACAGCCGCTGTTAGAATATAGTTTTGGGTTGCAGTGTAGTATATTGTGAACAGGTACCCTTGGCCCTTACATTATTCATTCACAAGGTTTTGGGCCTATTCTATCTTGCGCCGAGCATTGAAACCTTCGTTAGGGTATCCCTTCGTATGCTTGAGAGAACATTCCTGCAAGTTGGGGAACAGCTCCTTTAGAAATACGCACAGACACCACGGCCTGCAACTGTCCTACCGACTCCCGACCCTTGTTACCAAAAAGTACTACTCAAAGCCCAGTCCTTTATCGAATCCGTACACATCCAAGCCCATTCATGCCATCAAATCCCTGAAACCTAAACCCGAAACCCGTTCATGCTACTAGACCTACGCAATTTGAACCAGCCAAGCCATAAATCACTACGCCGAAGCCTTTCCCAAAGGCACTCAGCACGTAGGTTGTACCTAGCACTGTGCATACAACTTCCTTATTCATTGTGTCCCCTGATCTGTCAACGAAAGTAAAAGTACCCTAAACCCTAACCCTAGGCCCTAAACCTTAAAGTAGGAAACACCCAGCCATCTACAAGACAACATGAGCGGAGGGTCGACTCTGGTCGGTGGCGGCCAGCTCAAGGGGGACCCTGGGATGACTGTGCATGGGGTCTCAGGTCTGTTTCATGGATACATACACAATTACATCTATATATATATATATATGTGCGTATATATAGATATATATATGCATATATATATATACATATATACATATATATATATATACATTATAAATATATATATATATACACATTATATCTATATATATATATGTGCATATATGCAAATATACCAGGTTTGGTGGTTCAGGAATTCTTGTGTTCAAGGTCGTTTTGTGGTTTCAGGCTTCGGGGTTTCAAGTGCCACTTCAAAAACACAACCTTCAGAACCCTTCTAACACTATGAGGAATTCGGAGTTCAAGGTGCTCTTAGGGATGAGGAGCGCTTATTGAGAGGCGGTTTTCCCGGACCTACAACGATGTGTGCGAACAGAAAATGAGAGGATACACGATGTGACGTTAACGATACCAAAAATGGAATTCTCTGTGCAAACCGTTCGTCCTCATGTCCAGAAAGGCAATATCTAAATTTCAATTCGAACTCTGGAAAGGTCGCTTTAGCCATGCTAGGGAAGCCTCCGGACTAGTACCGTGAGTCACGAAGGCCCCCCTGTTGACACATGTATATCTATCTATATCTATATCTGTATCTATATACATATATACATATATATATACACACATACATACATGTATATTCTTTAATACGCCGCCTTTTTGAGGCTGGCTTTGGCTGCTCTGTCGCCCCCGGGCAGGGCAGCAAGGGGTGAGTGGCAAAGCTATCTGGAGCGACCTTCGGTTGAAGTTGTAGAGCGTCTTCACTGGTTGTCGTTTGGGCTAAATCCGGCCCAATGTGCCGAGAGCAAGGCTTGGAGCGATTTCGTCTGCGTGCCTTCCCGTACAGCATATCCGGAATACGGCCCGACACTGGGGGGATTGCCTCAGCACCACGACTGAGGGCCTCGGGTTTGTGAGGGACCTTTTGCTCCAAATTGCTGAGTGGATTTTGACAGCTGACGTTGTCGCTTGGTTGCTACCGGTCCAAAATCCTCGCTCGCAACAGATCGCCACCTTTCGCGATGCCTCACTTGTTCTCTCCTGTTTGGAGACCGGTTCGATCCGTGCCCCGGGGCATACCACATGGGAGCGATCGTGCACTCATTTGTGTCTGGTCAGCCTCCTGGCTTTCTGCTTTTGAGG
Organism: Symbiodinium necroappetens; assembly: GCA_905231915.1. Taxonomy (NCBI): domain Eukaryota; class Dinophyceae; order Suessiales; family Symbiodiniaceae; genus Symbiodinium; species Symbiodinium necroappetens. Next base: position 831 of record CAJNJA010039997.1, on the reverse strand, counting down.
ACCTTGGAACCTCCACCATTGTTTGCACTCAGCAGTGCTTGACAAACACCCGGGAGGGTGGGACGCCCTACTTCTTCGGTGGTCCTTTCGATGATGTTGCCTTCCTGATCTCTGTTGACGGCCTTCCTGGCTGGTTGGGTTGCCCTCGTCCGCCCGTCCGCCAGAAAAGGCTACAGACTAATAGGCTGTTGTCTCCGGGACCTCATCCGTCTAGCCTTACGGCTTTGGCTAATTGGGGTGCCTGCTCTCCTCCTCTTCCCGGACCGGCCGAATGCCATTCCTCAACCGATCCAATCGCCAAGCTTGGGAGCCTGTCTGGCATGCGTCCCGTCGAGTTTGAGAGGCGGCCACTTTTGTCTCACTTTCTTTGCTTAGTCTTGCGAGTCTGCATGATGTGGGCTGCAACCGACTAAGGATTCCACGCCCCTCAAGAGCGATGTATGTATAAATATTCAATGCTGATGACATTTCAGATACGGTTGTGAACTGACAGGGAACACATGTCTTCGTGAGTCTCAACAGACAATCATACCATAAGCCCTGAACTGAACATCACCCTCAACCCTACACATCCTAGGCCCGTAAACCCTAAACCGCTCCACCCCAAAACTCCTAGACCTCAACCACGCCTAAAGTTTCTAATCCCATTACCGACTCCACAGCGGAATCTCGAGGCTGGGTGTTGTGAAGCTTCAGGCTTTGGGGTTAAGAGATTTTTTCCTGTAGACACTGGGTGCATAGATATAAGTTTATTCATCATTTATTCATCATTTGGGTAGGGCCGGTGGTCATCATTTAACCATCATTTTTTTCATCATTTTTTCATCATTT